>JAJOOR010012908.1:0-31782 GCA_036250505.1 Solanum acaule
AATCAAAGTCAGTTTATAACATCAATTTCACTTTAGAAAGAAGACCCACGTTTTTGGATTGAAACATAGAAATTGGAGATTTTGAAATTCATCTTGAAGGGGCCTCTTGGGGAAAGGAATCCCAAGAGTGATAAGAAACCATACCTTATTGACGAATTAACCACGAAAATCCAAGTTGAAACCTTGGAGAGTTGGTGTTCTTCTTGAAGCTCCAATCTTCTTCAATGAAGTTCTTGAGAAGAGAGAGAGTAGAGAGAAGGAGGGACTTTAGGTTTAGATCTTTGGGGTTTTGTGTTTGAGTGATAAAAGTGAGGTAAAGTGACTTAAAAATCATTATATACACGTCCCCTAAAGTACCCTAAATACCCCTCACTTAGTTGGACTCGTTAATGAAGTAAAACTTGATTTCTGAATTTCTACATTTTCATCGCGGAACAAGTCCGCGACGCAGAGCTGTTCCCTGAAGATATTTGGAATTAAATTTCGAGATAGTAGAGTCCGCGACACGACCGCGTCGTGAACTAGCTTTTTGCTCCTTGGGGGAGCAAGTCCGCGACGCGCCTTTGTTCCCTCTAGGTGCAATCTGCAAGCTGTCTTGGCAGCTTGCTTGGCCAAGGTTGGGGTCCTCCTCGGGGGCCCTTAGGGTGGCCCCGGGGAGTTGTATTCGAACGTCTTGACCCTATAAACATATATTTACTTAATTTAAACCTTTTTAAAAGATTATATCATCATACGAAACTCCCAAACCTGCCCAAAACCTAGGGACACACTAGGACACATTTTTCTCTAGTTTCCGGACGTCTTGGTCGTTTCTTGACGTTTAGACTTTTACTCTTCCAAACCGAGTCAATTGCATTAATTTAGGTTTAGAAACACCATTTTAACTATTTTTAAGTCATTATTCATAAGGTGAGGCTCTAACTTAAGTCATAGAATTTCCGGGGTGTTACAAGAACCTTGTTGCTATGTTTAGCTCTTTCTTTTCAATCGGAGCTCCTTCCGCCAACCATTTTGGAGTCTCGTCTGAAATTAGTGGGGCTAACCTATTTTTCATCTCATCCATTTTCTTTGTTCTGATCAAGTGCTGGCAGTGATCTCCAATATTCGTGGACATGCCCAAAACTACGTTAATCGCCTCACTATTACACTTCACCCTCATTCCTCTAACAACCACATAGTCTACTTCTTTGAAGGTTGCTGCTAGTTGCTTTTCTTGGGTATTAGTGCACTATATGCATTATAAAACTCTCTTACCCAGTTTAGAATATAAGGACCGCGGGGTTTGGTGAAAGTTTGGAATTTATGGTATCTCAAGCATTCCATTATCTCTGGGTGTTTGTCTATAACCCCGTCTATGGACAGTCGCTTTTCCTCCAGAATTGTTCTTAGCCCCTCGGTTGTTACTCAATTTGTTGACTTAGGCGGAAGACCCTGTACCGGAGGCACTAATACCATTGCTTGCTCAGGAACTGGGGAAGTAGGAGTGCTAGGCTGGGTGTTCCTGATCCTGGATGGATCATTCAGCTTCTTAGTTCGCCGCTCAGCCCTCTGTGCGATTAACAGATCATCCTCATCAGAATCCACATTTTCACTTTCAGATTGGTTGAAGTCATTTCTGTAAAAACCATCACTGTCAGTGCTTGCATCTGATAGTTCAAGGATTTTATCCTTGCCCTTGCTTCTCCCACCAACTGTGGAAAGTTTAGCAACCTTGCTTCTAGATGCAGATGCATCCTCGTTGATTTTAATCCCTTTTGTTTTACCTTGGGGTGACCTGCTTTCTCTTGCAACTTTAGTTCTAGCCATTTCTGCAAAGAATTTGGGAAGAAGTTAGGACAACTAAATCAAATTCATAGGGACGCAATTGCAGACTATCTCACCGAATAGATCGGTGAATCGCCTAATTGCTTTGGCGAGAAGAGATTTGTCTGCTGAGTCACAGAGCAGTAAAGGAAAAAGGGGTACAGACAAAAGGTGGTCGAGGATACTTTCGATGATTCACCGAATGCTTTTAGCGATCTGAGATTTCTCACCGAGAACTATAGAATCGATGTCTAAATTAAATATGAGATGCAATCAATAGGCGAACCGTTGAGTGATTTGGCCAGCTCGACCAACTCGCCAATCGGCCCATCGTGCTTATTTCCCATCTACCTCCTCGATTTTAAACCGCAACCCCCGAAAACAAAATCAAACATGCACTCGATCAATCAAGCTTACAGTTTTTTTTCCTCAATTTAAACAGTAACCAGGAACACCTCATAAAATTTCATTTATGCCAAATCATCAGAACGGGACTTCAACAATTAACGCAGAAGAGTTGGATTAGCAAGTCCGAAGAGGCACTTGAATAGTCTAAAGTTTTCATAAAGACACAATACACAACATGGGGTAACATTGCTTGCAATGAGAGTATAATTATCACAATTAAATGCAGGGTTTTAAGGACTAACCTTTTAGGCAGATCAAGTCAAGACTGCGATATTAGACAGAAGAATATTACAGATCCAAGCACTACTAAATCAGTTAAGATACTCGAGAGATATGAAAACTTTTGAAAATACTAAGTAGTGCGATCTTGCGAAAATCGAGATTGAGAGAATGTGAAAAAGGTTGAAAGTCAACACCCGTGGCCTTATAAAAACCATTCAGATCACCCATTCAGCGATATTAGCTGCTTTCGATCTGCTATTCAGCAATTCATCGAGATTTTATCTACCTCGCCGAGTTTCACAGGACCTTCAATTAAGGTGAGGGTCTAAACGGCGGTCTTTGTCGAGGTCGGCGATTCGCCAATGTGGCATCGTGCAATTCATCCTGTACTTTTCACAAACTTTTCATGCCCAATCCTACAAAATCAAGTCACCTTTATTTCAATCATAACATACCATAAGCATTTAAAGGTTTTGGGTTGCCTCCCAAACAGCACCTTAGTTAACGTACTCAAACTCCACTTGCGGGGTTAGCCTTAGTATCACCAGGCAATCCCTCATTTTGTTTCAGGTGGAGATCGGGCGACGCATAACTCATGAGGTTCTCTAGCAGCTGGACAGCTCTGGAATGAGACCAAATCATTTGTTTCATTCCTTCATTTCTTTCAGCTCTCTATCTTGCTCATTCACCTTGTGGAGAATGATTGAGAGCATTCCCTCAAGACTTTTAATCTCATTGTCCTTGAGAATTCTTCGCTAATGAGGAGGGATGTATTTATCCTTCCTCTTACACTGGACCTCGATCTTCACCATTTTTTTGGGCCAACTCATCCATCTGAGTCATTAGGGCGGCCAACATAAAGTCCTTTTCTACTTCTTGATTCATCTCAGCCATTTGATTAAGCAGTTGAGCTACTATCACATATAGCTGTTTCGCGATGCCTCCCAGAATGAGTTGGTCGACCATCCTTTTGTTTCCAGGACTAGAAACAGTCAAAGAGAGCTATGTCGGGAATGTCATGATTTGGATATAGGTTGATCAGTTCATTAAACCTTGCCCATGATTTGTGGATTCATTCACCTTCCACTTGTTTGAAGGTGAGGATATTATCCCGAAACATCATTACTTCTACTGATGGAAACTCCATAGGATCCCGAGTATAGCTTCCCATGCTCACTTCCTCTGTTTGGATACAAACAAAGCAGTAAAACAAAACTAAAAATTAAGTCAGTAAACTACAACTAAGAAGAACAAAAATTCTACTAATCTAAAAGTTCTCAAGTAACACCACTCCCAAGCAGCGGCGCCATTTTGATGTTTTGCGTAATCAACGAAACAACATCTAGTACGAGTGTCTACGATTGTGCAATAGTATAGTAACCCAACCAAGGGTTGGGGTCGTATCCCAAGGGAGTGGTTTTGAGAATTAATAGAAAAATAAAATTAAGTTCCAACTAGTCATAGCTAAAGACATTAACGATTAAAAACATTGTAAATTAAAAAGAGGGGACACAAAAGTGTCAAATATCAATTTGGGGGTTTTGTCACAAATATAGCAAAAACAGTAAAATTAACAAAGAAATTCATGTATGGGGAAGATTTCTTGGGGTGTGACCACAACACAAGTTGAGATAAATAGTTGGGTACATGCTTTCGGTAGGAAATTTGCAACATAATAGTGACTAGGCTAAGCTTTAGATGGAAATAAGTTCCCTCTCGAGCAACTTACCCTGTTTCAAATACGTTCCTCTCGGACACCCATTTGCCACATGAAGGCCAGCCTACGCCTTACCCTACTCACTCTCTCGAGCTGAGTGTTAGGATATGGGACTAGGGCTCACCCTCTCGGGCTGAACCTTATGTCGACCCACTCCTTAGGCCATCAGTCTAGTGGTCTTAGTTTTGCGACCTCCCTCTTAGGCAAGCCGAAAACACATGGATGGCTTTGTATTTGCAACTACAAACCCATTAAATTAGACCACAATCACTAGGTAAAATCACCACTAAAATACATCTAACCTATCAGCAAGCAAGACCCAACAATAATATCAACACATATTTGCTAAATCACACTCCAAGAATGGGTATTTTTAGCCACACATCAAGAGATAGAAATTTACACCTAAATGAGCTTGCATTCAAATGGGTATGAAGATTTAAGTCTTGTTACAAGCCAAGAATGAAGAATCCAAGAGACCTAAGTCCAAATCCTTGGAGATGAAACCCTCTTATTCTTCAAGTTTCGAAAACCCTCTACAAACTCAGAGCAAAAACAAAAGTACTAAAATTATATTAAGAATATGATACTGTCTAATGATATCTTCTCTGTAACTCTCAACGAGTATTTATAATTTTTCAAAAATATGTGATGCGATGGATTCATTCGGCGACATTAGTCAGAATCGCTGATCAATTCGGCGATTCACCCTTTGGTGTAGTTCATCGCCATCTTGCACCATCCTTCGGCATTGTCGTGCTTTGGGTCATTGGGCGACATAGTACTACTTCGCGGAACTTCTGGACGATGCACCGACTGCTCCCTTTTTCCGCCGACTTGATCCTTTCCTTCAAGGCTCAGCACACTGGAACAAAAGGCGAAGTGAGACCCTTCGGCGATTCACCCAGTGGACTCGCGAAACTCAGGCCTTCATTTTCTTGCTATTTTCAGCCTTTTCGTTCCTTTTTGCGAAGTAGTGTCCACGCTTTCCTTCAATCTTCAAATGCCTGAAACTTAAGGGTTTTCATCAGATATTGAGATAAAATAAGCATTTGAGGACACAATTTCTATTAAAATATAGCCCTAAATGAGTCCAATTTTTGGACTCATCAGTAGCATTATGAAGTCCTTGAGTTGAGTAGTTCATGTCATAATTCTGCATGAACCCTCTTAGTCGAGCATTCTTGAAACGAGTATTACTATTGAAGTTCTTGAGTTTTGAGTTGTTGCGTCTCGAGTATGAGTTCTATGTATGGTTATTGAAAATCTTGAATCGAGTCGTTCGCATCCATAATTCGGCATGAACTTTATTCTGAGAAGTCTTTTACAATTTTTTCTAAACTTGTACCAGAGTAGTGATCAATAGCACCGCTATCAATGATACATTATCCATAACTCGAGGCTAGAAGGGCACTTGAGTTGAGAAAGAGTAGAGTCGAGTTCCTTTCTTTAAAATGATATATGGGAACTAAGTATTTCCAAGAGTAAATGTTTTCACATTTAAAAGAGTTTTGAGCAGTTTGAGTAACATCTCTTTTAAGAGAAAGATTTTTGAGTAATAATCTCAAAACACAGAAAGAGTTATGTTTTTAAACATATGAGCTAAGTATATTATTGGAGTAGTATTGACAACCGATATAGGGACAAGTTTGAGTTCAGATAATTCAAAGTCTCCATAAACCGTGTAGCCAGCATGGATAGAAAAGGGTCATACTTTTTAGATGATTCATTAATGCTTTTATCATAGACTAGTGGATCCACTTAGTGAGTAGGTTCCATACCCCGGCAAAGTATATGACGTCCCTGCAAGCGTGCGGCAAGACGTTGTATCATCACATAGCTCATAGTGATGGTTGTCGGTTAGAGAAACTCCCACGGAGATATTTGGTATTCTTATATACACAGAGTTTACTTTGTATTTTCATATACAAGAAGTTTTATCGTGTATCCTTGCATAATAACAGAGTTACTATTGCATTTTTCAATACATTGAGTTGCTTTCTACTGTTTTAAAAGATTTCCATATATTGCATATTTTATTGTTGCTTTATATTGAGTTGAGTATCCAGAGTCGAGTATCTTATTATTGAGTTGTTCACTGAGTTGAATATCTCCTTATTGAGTTGAGTCTTATTTTCTCTGAGTTGAGTTGAGTTGAGTTGAGTGAGTTGAGAAGAGGTAAGAATGTTTCTTTTCCATCAATTCAAGCTTATGTTTATGCTTTAGAATTCCCCTTACATGCTCTAACATTCCATGTATTGAGCCATTTGGTCTGCATCATTTCATGATGAAGATACAGGTACTCAGGATCATCAACAAGTGTTTCGTTGATACCACATGTAGTTCGAGTTAGGTATGGTGAGCCTCCTTGCTTCCAGAGGGTTCCACTTGTACTTTCAATTATATCAGTTGTTAGGATGTCGTGAGTCCTATCCCGACTTCCATCTTTGTCAGTTAGAGGCTTCATAGATAAACAATAGAGTTTCAAAAGTTTGTTCATTTATTTTGTTAAATGTTTGAAAGATTAAGTTGCCTATTTTATGGCGAGTAGAATATATTATTTTTATTCAGTTTTTAATGCTTGAGTTAGTCTATTGTTTGTAGTCAGCCAGGATAAGGGTTCACTTGGGGACCAGCAATGGTTCTCGAGTGCCGGCCACGGCTAGGGTGTAGGCTCAGGTCGTGACAAACTTGGTCCATAATGTGACTTAATAAGTATACACACTTTATTTTCTTTACCAGGAACAACAAAGCCCTCGAGTTGTTCCATGTAAATTTCTTCCTCCAATTCTCCATTTTTGTTTTTCACATCCATTTGACGAATTTGAAGGCCATATACCACAACTAGTGCAATTAACATCTGAATTGATGTACTCCCAGTTAGTAACTATTATGTGTCAAAATAATCAAGGTCTTCTTATTGTCTAAAACGTATAACAACAAGTCTTGCTTTGTATTTGTCAATAGTTTCATCAACTTTCTTTTCTTTTGTAGACCCATTTTGAAACCAAAGGTTTATTTCCTAGAGGAAGATCAATCAACTCCCAAGTATGGTTGCTCAAGATTGAATCTATCTTACTATTGACACCCTCTTTCCAAAAAGGATGAGTCCACAGAAGGCATAGCTTCTTCGAATATATGGACTCATTTCCAAGAAGAAATGTTACAAAATCAAAGCCGAAGGAAATTAATATCAAAGATAATTTACTACGCCTCTGAATCTCTTTATTAAGTACATTCTCCTTTGGTTCATTCCAAGGTCGTTTAGACCTTTCACTTGACTATCCGATGGTTCGAACTTCTGAACCATAAATCGACATACTTTATTATTTGAAGCATATCCAATGAACATACAATCCACAGTCTTAGGTCTTATTTTAACCCTTTTGGAAATAGGAACTTGGATTATTTTTTTCTGGACAACCCCACACTAAAAAATATTTCAAGTTGGATTTTCCTCATTTCACATTTCTCATATGGAATACACCCTATTGGAAATTGTTAAATCACTATATTTCAAGAGATATTGCTTGTATATACTTTAAGGGGCGATAAGCAATTCTCTATCAGGATACAAAAAATCCTGAACAAGCAAAACTCTTTGTTGCTCCCTTTCTTAAAAGACAAAAAAAAAAAATCTCCCTTTATTAACAAACAAAACTTTTTGTTTCTCTCTTTCTGAATAGACAAACTTTTTATTGTTCTCATTTGCTATAATGATAGAATCCCCCCTAAAATTTTGTGGTAAACTTGAACTTATAAGTAGGACATTCAGCATTTCCTTTTAAGTTCAGTTTTTTTTTCTGTCAAAACTTTCATTAGATTAAGGTGAGTATGTGTAGTAATTTGCTGGATGAATCCATTTTTTAAATATATTTCTGCAAAAGAAGATTCATATTCTCCACATCTACCACTTTTAATCTTGACTGATTTTCAACTTCAATTTTATATGGCCTATAAGTTTCTATTGCGTCATCATTACCATTCAGCAAATAAACATAACAGTATCTAGTGCAATTGTCAATAAAATTTATGAAACACCTTTTCCCACCATGAGATAGTGTTGACGTCATAAAACAAATGTCAGTGTGAATCAATTCTAAAGAATTAAAATTCCTTTCAACAAATTTACAAGTATGCTTAACATATTTGACATTTTGATTTGTTGCACTAGAAGTTAGCAAAACTTCTAAGTTGATCAGTTTTTGCAAGGTTTTGTAATTGAAATGTCCTAAGTGTTCATAGTCACAAACAGTTTGATTCAAGCAAGTAAGAACAAATAGAAATATTGAGTTTGAAAAGACCTTCCGTGAGGTAACTTTTTCCCACAAAATATTTTGTTCTTTACTTCTTATAACTTTGTCACATACAGACATTATTTTAGACTCAGCACCTTTCCAGCTATCCTTTACAGAAGGACCTTTCCATACATTCAATTTGTTATAGAATTACCCATGACCATAGTATCATCGGTCCAATAAGGGGAATATGACCCAAATGTTTATTTTACAACACAAACATGGAAGATCACTTTTCACTAATTTTCATGTCTATAAAAATAAATCTATTTTAATAGACATATCTTTTGATGAAAAATCACAATATTTTAAGTGACACTTTTTCATCAAAGAATACAATTCTTTTAAACGAGTAAAATAATTTTGTGGTTTTATACTAGTCATATGATATACTAGTAAAGAGATACTCAGCGACTACAATATCAAATATACTCCAAGAATTTTGTGGGTCTAACAGAATACAAGAATGTCATCAAATTTCATATCTTGTACTTTCAAATTTAAATTAGACACTAAGTCCAATTTTCTCTTTATCACAAGTAAAAAAAACCCCACATTTTAAATATGATCTCAAAAATATTTTTCAGATGTTTCAAATTATTTTCCACATATTGTTTTCCATGCTTTCAATTTGTATAGCATCAAAATACACATCGGCTACATGAAGCCTTCTTTCGGAGATTTAATCCACAGAAACACCCATTGCAGGCACAAAAATTACTAATTTTATGTCACTAGAATTATTTTTTCTTCTGTCACAATTCGACACACCACTTAGTATGTAAAATACTAACGATAAAGATTCAATCTTTATACAACTTGTTTCTAGTTTAATGATGAAATTTTTATATTCTTCTAATCGTTAGCCTAATAAACCTTAAATTCTAATGAAGTTTTTATATTCTTCAAATCCGTTTGTAGTTCAGACAGAGTAGAAAACCAAAAAAGGCTTTAATCTCCAGAAATCTTAAATACAACACTATTTCTAGTTAACTATGAAGTTTTTATATTCCTCAAATCGTTTAGCCTTAATATTCATGACAAAGTATTTTGTACTACTCAAGTCGGCATATTCATTCAAACTGAGTATTTAACAGATTGGTGAAGTTTTTATATTCTTCAAACAGATGCAAAATTTGATTTATTCGGTGAATTTCTTATATTCTTCAAATTAAAAGAGTAAAAAATTATAAGATTTTAGTCTCCAAAAATTAGACACAAGAATACATATTAATAATAATAAAGATATATTCTGAGATCATCACGTAATGACTATCTATTCTAACATTTATGAAATAAATCTCGTAATTTATAAAGGATAGAAAAAGAAATAATCAAGGGAAATAAAGATAGAACCTGATTTTTACTCTCATGAATCATATTCTATTTGTCTGCAATGATTCCATGCAAGTCACTTTTCATGCTAATTTTTCCATTTACGGTTTTAATCATATTCTAGTTTTCCTCAAGCAGACATTAAATTTTAACGAGAAACTCAATTCATGTTCAAATATTGCTAGGAGACAACATCTGTTATATAAAATCAAGAATATAGAAACTCAATTCATGTTCAATTCATGTTCAATTATTTTTTCTATATTCTTCGCCAAAGTCACAACCCTTCAGGAAAGTCACAACCCCTCCATTTCCTATTCACGCCTTTAACACCCAACACTTGATAAGAAACAAGAAAGTTTAAAAGATTAAAACCCAACAAGGATGTCATAATGGGATGCATACAATTTTCAAACTTTAGGAATCAAATACATTTGTTTGTAAATAATATATTTCCTTCATTTAATTTTATTATGAAATCTCTGGCTCAAATGTTAACTGTCAAATAGTTTCATTTATCATATGGTTAAATCTAAAAAGACACAAAATTTGTTACACCATTTTAAAATTTTATAATGAAAAATAACACTTGTATGAGGATATTTTAAAGGAATTAATATATGTTTAATTGTTTTAGAGTTTAGGTATAGTTCACTTGTAAGTTATAATTAGATATTACGAATTTGTAAACGATATAGAACACATATAGATTATTTAAGATATTAAATTGAAGTGCTTAAATTTTTTGGTAAATTTTTTTCAAGTTTAACTTTCTATTTCAAGTATTTAAATATTTTTTCAAGATAGTATTTTCACTAATTGAAAGAACTCAAATGGACAAAACGATGAAGAACGGGTGGGGGAAGGCGATTTTGGCGCTCTGAGTGGAGCGGGGCACCAGCCCCTAAAGTTCAAAGAAATGGTTGGGGAGCTCTGGCTAGCGTGACACACCAGGCCCCAACCCAGAAAACTTCGACGACTTTCTTTGCTCATATTCTCACCCTAACTCGCCTAGAATCGAACGGTTTCTTCCCCAATCACTTGGATTCAATTACTTAACACAATTACACTTTAATCTACTCAAAACAACACTCAAATTTCTAAATTTCATCTCAAAAAATCATCAAAATCCCAACAAAACAAGATTTAGAATGAACTTCAAGAACACTTATCAAGAAAATCATCAAAATCCCAACACAACAGGATTTAGAATGAACTTCAAGAACACCTATCAAGAACTCTAATCTTTCAACTTCAAGAATGAAATTTCGCTGAAAATAACATGATTGGCGTGTGGGTGAACTAACCCAACACTATGGAAGCTTACATACCTCTTAGGGATCAAACCCATGGTGAAAATCCGCAACAATACGCAAGAATCTCGACGAACGCTAGATCCTCTCCCCCTTTCTCCTATTTTCTCCTCTTTTCTCTTCTTTTCTCTTCTTGAACTCTCAACTAAAACCCTAGGCATATTTTAGGATTATAAAACTAAACCTAATAGGATTAGACCCTTAAAACCTCACTAAAAATGAATTAAAGCTGATTGGGTAAAGAAAAGACCAAAATACCCCTTACTATTTTCGGATAACTTTCCTTAACTGGACAGCCTAACTTCAAAAGGGTATATCTCACTCATCCGAACTTGAAACTTAGCAAACTCGGTGGCGTTGGAAATATAATTCAAAGACCTTTCATTGGGTACCTTGTAGCCCACCTAACTCAGCTTTTACTGACAGTTATGATCGGTTAAAGTTGACCCAAAGCTCATAACGTAAACATCACTAGCAAAATTTCAGATTTTGCTATTTCCAATTTAGTTCTTTTTTGGAACTGAAAGTGCTACATCTAATCTAGTGACCTTAACACTTAGGAAAAGATTAAATTCCTTGGTAAAAACTTCCTCACTACGAAGGATGGTTCGAGTCATAGTTCAAAAAATTTCTGGGGTGTTACAATATCTCCCCCTTGGGATCATTCATCCTCGAATGACAACTGGACTGGGTATGGAACGGGTTACTCTTACTAAGGTCTGAGTCTAATGGTATGCTCTCACTATATTCAATCTTAACCCAAATCCTTAGGTTCGGGTTCTATACCTCTGTAAAGGGAATCTTATCTCAAAACTATTACCCTTTACCACCACATTCAAGCCTAGCACTTCTAACAACTCCATTACTAACAAGACCTCTAAAAAGATATCTCCCACTCTCTTTGGAACTCATTACTATATTACTCTCAAACACTTGACTTGATTTCTCATCTTGTCATCTCCCCCTTAAGTCTAAAGCTGACACTTGAAATCTATGGACCTATTCCAACATCTCTAACTGGTCTACATCTTCTATTACTCTAACACTCGGGAGAAGCTTATCTCATGACTACCAAACTTTCCAATTCAAGTTTAATGTTCATTACTACACCCGAATATCAATACAATTGCTCACCTACTATACTATACCTCATTACTTGATCAGTTCTATAACTTTATGAACATCATGACCCTCACAAATAAATCATAAGCCTAGCTTAGATCTATCACTTTATGAATACCCTTGCTCTAAACATACTATCTCCGCTGAAACAAGACTTAAGAAAAAGAGTACAACTTGCTTTTAGCTCAAATGCACGATTCATATAATTATGGGTGCATTCCTCTGAAACTGAACACTTAACTTACTCTTAGGCTTCTCTTACGCCCCTTTGGAGTCTCATGGCTTCCTCAAGATTTTTCTAAGAGTAAATTATCAATAAGGAACTGACTTTCCTTTTCAACCACCTCTAGTATGATGGGTAGTCGAATTAATCTGAGATACGCACGACTACTAATAAATCTCTATGACATAGCACTATTGCACGGTTAAGAGTATGAAAGATGGGAAACTTTTCTTAAATGTTTATAGTCCCTCGTTTATAGAAGTGGGGCCCTCACAACCATAAACAATACCCTACTGACATGGCTTCATAGACACCCTAGGACTCTTGAACTATGTACTCTGATATCAAGTTTGTCAAGACTCGAGTCTACACCCTGGACATGGCCGGCACTCAAGAATCATTGTTGGTCCCCAAGTGAACCCTCATCCTGGCTGACTACAAGAGGAAGACTAACTTAACCATGCAAAAGCTTAAAACAGAAATAAAATTTTATAAACTCAACTTTGCAAAACTTTAACTCAAATGAACAACTTAGAATAAAAATAATATATTCAACTCGCCATAAAATAGCAAACTTAAGTCTTTAAAATATTTAACAAAATAAATGAACAAACTTTTGAAACTCTACTGTCTATCTATGAAGCCTCTAAATGACATAGATGGAAGTCGGGACAAGACCCACGACATCCTGACAAAACAGAAAAGTAAATGAAATCCTCCGAAAGCAAGGAAGCTCTCCACATCTAACTCAAATTCCATGTGGTATCAATGAAGCTCTTGTTGATGATCCTGAATACTTGAATCTGCATCATGAAAGGATGCAAGCCAAATGGCTCAGTACGTGGAATGTATGAGCATGTAAGGAGAATTCTAAAGCATAAACATAAGCTTGAACTTGATAAAAAGGAAACATACTTAACTCTTTTCAACTCACTCAACTCAACTCAACTCAAAGAAACATGGTTCACCTTAACTCAAGGAATACTCAAGGAAACTCAAAACTACTCAAACATACTCAACTCAGAAGTACTCAAGGATAAGATACTCAACTCAGCAATAAGGTTCTCAACTCAGTGAAACTCAACAATAAGGTACTCGACACAATGAAACACAGATCAACTCAAGATACTCAACTCATGATACTCAAGGATAAAGCAATAGTAAAAGATGCAATATATCTGGAAAGCTGTAAAATTGTAGATAGCAACTTAATGTATTGAAAAATACAATAATATTCAGTGTGTATATAAAAATACAATATAACTTTGTGGGAGTTTCTCTAACCGACAACCACCACTATGAGCCTAAGTGATGATACAGCGTCTTGCCCACACTGCCAGAACTGTCCTATACTTTGCCATCATATAGAAAGCCTTAACTAAGTGGATCAACTAGTCTATTCTAAAAAGCATTTAAGGAATCGTCTAAAAAGTATGATCTTTTACTACCCATGATGGCTACATGGTTTATGGAGACCTGAGTTATTATGAACTCGCGTCCCCATATCGGTGCTCAATACTACTCCCAAAATATACTCAGCACATATGTTTTTAAAAATAAAACTCTTTCTTTGGTTTGAGATAATTACTCAAAACTTAGCTTAAAATCTCTCTTGGAAATCGGTGTTTCCTTTGTTGCTCAAATATGAAAACATTTTAACTCTTGGGAATACTTAATTCCCATATAATCTTTGAAGAAATGAACTTTACTCTTACTCTTTACTCAACTCAAAGCTTAAGTCTTAAAACAAAGTTAAAAAGTTTGTAAAAGACTTCTTAAAATATGGTTCATACAGAATTATGGACGTGAACGACTCAATGCAAGGTTTTCAAAAACCATAGATATAGCACTCAATACTTGAAACTGAAAAACTTCAATGATACTACTCATTTCAAGAATGATCAACTCAGAGGGTTCATGCGGAATTATGAGCATGAACTACTCAATACAAGGACTCTAAGATAGTTCTCATCTCAAGACTGTTCGACTTATAGGGTTCATGATGAATTATGGGCATGAACAATTAACCTCAAGGACTTCATGGGTAACATGTAAGAGTCTCATGATTAGAAATATAATCTCAAAGGGGATTAGGAACTTAATACTCAAGACTTAGAACTTGAAGATACTATTCCTCTCAATGATACTCAATTTATGGAGTCCATACGGAATTTATGGTCATGAACAACTCGACTCGAAGGTCTACAAACTACATGGAAATCATGTATATGACTCTTCTCTTTCTCTTACTTACTTCCTCAAAACTTAACTCAAATCGATGATGGATCTCAAAGGATTCACAATTGAACTCAAAGGCTTTCTTGAACTCTACTCTTAACTCTCTCTTAAATGTGAATTATGAATTCAAGAGTTATGGTTCATGATATGAAGGATCTCATGATGACAAATTAGATTCATGAATACATTCTCCTCATCCTCATACTCACTTGCTCGAGTCTTGAAACAAGTTACTAGAAGTTGTAGAAGACTCCTCAAAAGAACTCAAAGGGACTTTCTTAGAATGTTCGAAAGAATTCTCAAACTTAACTCTTAAATCTATCTTAAATTTGAATTATGAATTATTTCTAGGTGTTTATAAGTAGTTTAGAGTGAATAGAATCAAAGGGAAGTAAAGGTACCCTTTGAAAGAACTCAAACGAACGAAACGATGAAGAACGGATGGGGGCAGGCGACCCTGGCACTCTGAGTGGAGCGGGGAGCCAGCCCCTAAATTTCAGAGAAGTAGTTGGGGAGCTTTGGCTGGCATGATACGCCAGGCCCCAACCCATAAAACTTCGGCGACTTTCTTTGCTTGTTTTATCACCCTAACAAGCCTAGAATCGAACGGTTTCTTCCCCAATCACTTGGATTCAATTACTTAACACAATTACACTCTAATCTACACAAAACAACACTCAAATTAATAAATTTCATCTCAAAAATTCATCAAAAATCCCAACACAACAAGATTTAGAATGAACTTCAAGAACACTTATCAAGAACTCATCAAAAACTCTAATCTTTCAACTTCAAGAATGAAATTTCACTGAAAATAACATGATTGACGTGTGGGTGAACTAACCCAACACTATGGAAGCTTACATACCTCTTAGGGATCAAACCCGTGGTGAAAATCCGCAAAAATACGCAAGAATCTCGACGAACGCTAGATCCTCTCCTCTTTTCTCCTCTTTTCTCTTCTTTTCTCTTCTTGAACGCTCAACTAAAACCCTAGGTGTATTTTAGGATTATAAAACTGAACCTAATAGGATTAAACCCTTAAAACCTCACAAAAAATGAATTAAAGCTGATTGGGTAAGAAAAAGACCAAAATACCCCTTACTATTTTTGGATAACTTTTCTTAACTAGACAGCATAACTTCAAAAGGGCATATCTCACTCATCCGAACTTGAAACTTAGCAAACTCAGTGGCGTTGGAAATATAATTCAAAGACCTTTCATTAGGTGCCTTGTAGCCCACCTAACTCAGCTTTACTGAGAGTTATTATCGGTTGAAGTTGACCCAAAGCTCATAACGTAAGCATAACTAGCAAAATTTCAGATTTTGCTATTTCCAATTTAGTTCTTTTTTGGAACTCAAGGTGCTACATCTAATCTAGTGACCTTAACACTTAGGAAAAATTTAAATTCCTTGGTAAAAACTTACTCACTACGAAGAATGGTTCGAGTCTTAGTTCAAAATTTTCTGGGGTGTTACAGTTTGCTTGGGACCAACAATGGTTCTCGATTATCGATCACGTTTAGGGTGTAGGCTCGGACGTGATGGGCGTGACAATCCCCAAACTCCAAGGGGTGTGTCAATGGTTCCCTTTGTCACAAAAATCCCATTTTATCACAGATTAGTGTTCCTAAAGTATCTACTATCAAAATATACAAGAATCTGGGCATTCTAATTCCTAAATCGTTCCCAAATCTAAGTTTCTAACCAAGAAGAACCATTTAACATTCCCTACCATTTTGAACCCGTTTCAGCCCTATTTTCTCTAATCCTTACGCTCAAAACATTGTAGTAGTGTTGTAAACGTAAGGAGAATCCCCATGCTTCAACAATCAAGGGAAAATTTTCAAAATTCAAAATATCAGCCCAAGCTCCATTCTACTCTACCGATTTCTAGCATGAAATAATCAGTATGTGTGTTGATGTGAGGCCAAAAATATATATTTCAATCATTATTTATCTCACATTTATTATTTATTTATCCTTTTTGAGCATGGATTTTATTGATTGTGCTAAATAGTATATTTTATTTGTAGGAGTAAATTGGTGTAAAGTTGAAGAAGTTTGGAGCTAAAACAAATTAAAGATGAAAGGTTGAAGAAGGAAATCAAGCATGCAGCTTAATGGATTAAATTGAATATAATTATATTTAATATATGAATGGCAAAAGAATTGAAGTTGAAGGAATAAGCTGCCACGTGGCAGGCTTTGGATGCAGCAGTGCGTTTAGCACCAAACCGACCGAGCTTCACGCGGACGGCAAGAAATCTAGCTTGGTTTTGAATTCTTAATTTAATTTGGACTCAGTTATTTTATTTAGAGTTTTCTACATCTATAATAGTCCATACAAATAATTATTAGAGAGCAATCTATAGGAGGAGAAAAAATCATAGGGCATCAAAGTATAAATTTGTCAATATTTTTTAGGGTTCTTTTCTTCTTCTTTCTTTTCTTAGAGATTAGTGGCTAAACGTCCTAGTTCTGTGGTTGTAAGTACGAATCGATTGTTGATTATTTAAAGGCTTGTTGAATTAATTCTTGGTTGTCATTATAAGTTACTTTTATATTCTTGTTTTAGTATTTCTTGACTGGCCATCTAGAGATAAATCTATTGTCTAATCTTAAAATCAAGAGAAGAGGGATTAGATAAACCATAAAATATAGAGAGCTTGATCAACCCATTAAGTTGAGGTGATTTGTGTTCAGAAGTGACGCCCGGACGAACAACTCGATTGGTTACGAAATAGGATGAAATATAAATTATCACCAGTTAGTATGTTTATCCCCGCTCAACGATGTGGCTAGACAGCTAATTGGAGTAGGCGACTAGAGGTGTGTAACCCGACTCATACAATTAACCCTGTAAATCAGTAACTTGACAACTAAAATTAGTTCTAAGCCAAGAATATGATACATGAGATCCAATACATGCTGAAGCCCTGGAATTTTCCAACTATTGTAACTAATCTTATTATTTCATTTATGCATTCTTTTCTTTTGGCACTCTTAAATCTGGTTCTTTTCAGAGCCACTATATTACTTGCGCGACCACGTACACTTGTGTGTGCAATTGGGAGCAACAAGATCTTGGCGCCGCTGCCGGGGACTTAGATATTAACTATTCTTCTAGGTTATACTTTTTCTTTTTATTTATTTATATTTTTTTTAATTAGTTATTTTTTTCTCTTAACAATTAATTATTATTATTTATTTATTTTTGAATAATTTGGTACTCTTATTGATATGGATGATTGGGATAAATCGTGATTGGCTGATGAATGTCCTTTATGTCATATATGTGGTCGTCAATACATTCATTGGGATGGTTGTCCGAAATCTTATTCCCTTCCCCCAAACCCCTGTTATGATTTTTCTGTTATTTATGATGTTGGCAGGGGCGATGAAGTGGAGAATGCAAAACAAGAGGCGCGCAATGTGAATTCACTTATGGAATGTACGGACATGCTGGACAAAGTTAATTCAAAAATCACTAAACAAATATTTGAATGCGGGGAAGAGCACAAAAAAATCATGAAATTACTAAATAAGCTTGACGCTATTCAATTAGAAATTACAGTCCTACCTAAATTAGAAGAGAGTGAAGTCCAACAAGGAGAAAGTTATAGAGAAGTAGAGATAGTGAGTCAATCTTGGATACAAGAACAACTGATTGAAGGAAGAGTTGAGTTCACACAAGAAATATATCAATTTGGCTCAGATATTCATGACTTAGAGGCTTACTTGAACAAAAACATTGAGGCGTCTGAAGCCCAAATATCAATTGTCGTGGATGATGACCAACTAATGGAGCAAAAAGAGGAATTTCAACCATTCAACTACACCTTATTCCTTAATATCGATGTTGAGAAAGAGTACAAAAGTGAAAATGTTGTAAAAAATATTACTTTGGAGTTGAGATAACTTGAATCTCATTCAAAACACTTTTCTGTAAAATCTGAACTAATGGATGAATGTATAGTTGAGGAACAAGGCTCCTACATCCTAAAGTTTTTTAGTCCACGTAGAAAAAATGGCATTCCTCATCTAAGGGCCAATAAATGCAAGATGTGATATATATTATTTGGTTCTTTTATCTTTATACCACCACCCTTTGAGAGGAGCAGAAAAATAGATACAAAGTTAGCGGTACAATTCATAAGTTCAAAGTGGAAAGAAAAGTAGTGAGCTTACTTGTGTCATGCCGCAACATTAAATTAGGCGCTTATTGGGAGGCAACCCAATGTATAGTGTAACTTCTTATTTTATTTTTATTATTTTTGGTGTCATTTTTACAGGTTTTGGAGAAGTCTGAGTATCCAAAATTTGGAGCTAAGAAGCACGTTTGAGCTTAAGTGTGGGGTGACAACCCTTGATGAAAAGTAAGAGAACATGCCACTAGCTAGACATAGAGGCCTCAAGGAGTTTTCCTAACTCTTGTTTTAAATTTTATTTGATGCTTTGGGGAGATAGCATCTTTTTAAGTGTGGGGTAGAGGAATGAATTCCTAGTTTTACTGTTTTATTGAGTCTTTTTTTTATGATGGGTTCCTTGACATTTGTTTTCGGTTCTTTTCTCGATGATAGTCCCTTTGAACTGAGTGTCTTTTATTTTCTTAGATAAATTTTCTTTTAATTTTTTTTAGAGAAAAGAAAAGACCCTTTGAGTGGTGTGATACTTGCTATTTAGGCCTAAGTTTTGAATAGTACTTTCTTGTGAATGCTTGATTGATAAGGAAATTGCAGACTCTTTGACACCTAAGCTCATGGTTGTGACTTCGTATATAGCTTATTTTATTTTGTAGTTTGTTATGATCCCGTCTCTTTTAGAAGTGGAATTGATCCATCTTGATTGATACTTGTGCCATGTGTGGTGAGATGTTGTATACTTCATGTTTTGCATCTTAGTCTAGAACTTGCCTAGCATGTTATTGAAGCGAAATAAAAAGTGTCGCTTTGTTTAGGAGATGATAATAGGATTTCTTTGATTTGTCTAGTAAATTTTAGCCTTTTCAGATATTATGTATCACTAGTTAGCCCTTTTGAGCCTGTAGCCTTTTGCTGGTAGCCATATTTTGCCCTTAACTATTTTGTTGAATCTCTAGTTTTTGCACCTTGCTTCCTTGAGCATTATAGCATAGACTTATTCTAATTATCAATTCTAAAGAAAAATGGATGGTTGAGTGAAAAGATAATCAATGATAGCTACAAAGTGCTTAAAAAGCCATCTTTGAAAGAATGTGACATGAAAAAAAAAAAAAAAAAGAATGTGACATGAACAAAAGAAGTTACCTTGATGATGGCCCTGATCCTTTCAAGGACATCGTGTACCTTAACGCATGTAAAATACGTAAGTTGAGGGTGGCTATTATGAAGGAAAACTTTAGAAAAAAAAAAGATTGAAGCATTTTTTAGATGATGAGAATTACTTGTGAAATAACTGTTGAAGAGTGGGTTGAAAATAAAGAGAAGAAAATAATGGGTGATGAAGTCTTAAAGTGCAAAGTGCTTAAGGAAGTTTAACTCACTATTATTTAGTTTTCCTACCCGTCCCCTAGCCTACATTACAACCCGTTAAAGTCCTATTTGATTCTATTCAAGCAGCATGCTTAATTAGTGGAGATGTATATAATGGGTAAGCCTATGGTTCTTTGTGCATACATGTGAATTTTATTTGTGAGTGTGAGAGTTGTTCTTGATATGAAGTCATTAATTTATATTCAATCTTTTGAATTGAGTGTGTGAACTTTTTCTTCTTGTGAAAGCACTTGTTTCATGAATGATGGGTGATTTTATTAACTTTCTTTGATGAGAGTAGGGGAGCAAGCTTAAAATTGATGAGTTCAAAGTTCTTTCTTAAGGTTAGGAGGTTAGAGGTTTGTTGTTTATTTGGATGTCTTACATAATGATTGAGAAGTGTACTTGATGTTTTGAAATTGGTATATTGCCTAATTGTTTGTATTAACCCAAATGATGACATTCCTCATATGATTTTTGAGATGAGCTTTAATGTTTGCTCGAGGACAAGCAAAAGTTTAAATGTGGGTGTTGATGTAAGGCCAAAAATATATTTTTTAATCATTATTTGTCTCACATTTATTATTTATATCTGCCCTTTTTGAGCATTAATTTTATGAATTGTGCTAAATAGTGTATTCTATTTGTAGGATTAAATTGGTGGAAAAATTAAGAAGTTTGGAGCTAAAACAAATTAAAAATGAAAGGTTGAAGAAGGAAATCAAGCAGGCAGATTAATAGATTAAATTAAATATTATAGTAATATTTATATATATTCAAATATAAGGAGAATTGAAAGAAGAGAATCGACTGACTTGGCACATTCCCACTTACTGAAAGCGGCGGACACAATTTCACGGGTACTGGAATTCAAGTTCCGCTTGGTTTTGGTTTCCAATTTGTTTTGCACTCAGTTTGTTTATTTAGTGTTTTCTACATTTATAAATAGTTCATAAAAATAATTATTGAAGGAGATTAGTCATAGGAGGAGAGATCAATTAGGAGGTACTTTGTAAGAAAAAGCTATCAATACTTTTTAGAGTTCTTTACTTCTTTCTTGTTTTCTTAGACATTAGTGGCTAAATGCCTTTGTTTTGTTCTGGGGTTGTAGCTACGAATCGACTGTTGATTATTTAAGGTTCTTGAATTAATTATTGGTTGTCATTATAAGTTACTTTTATATTCTTGTTTTAGTATTTCTTGACTGGCCATCTAGAGATAAATATATTGTTTAATCTTAAAATCGAGAGAGGAGGGGTTAGATAGACCAGAGAATATAGAGAACTCGATCGATCCATTTAGTTGAGGTGATTTGTGTTCAGGAGTGACGCCTGGACAAACAACTTGCTTGATTACGAAACAGGATGAAATATAAATGCTCGCCAGTTAGGCATGTTTATCCCCGCTGAATGATGTAGTTAGACAGGTAACTGGAGTAGGCGACTAGAGGTTTCATACCCGACTCATACAATTAACCCTCTAAATCAATAACTTGACAACTAAAATTAGTTCTAAGTCAAAATATGATAAATAAGATTCATTGCATGATGCAGCCTTGAAATTGCCAACTATTGTATATAATTTTATTATTTTGTTCTTGCATTCTTTTCTTTTGGCACTCAAATAAATAATTAGACCAGTATAATTTAGTAAAAAGAGTTAATTGACAAGTCCTTTGGGTTCGATAATCTGGTTCTTTTAAGAAACATTATATTACTTGCACGACCACGTACACTTGCGTGTGCTATTGCGAGCAATTTTAGCCTTTTTAGATATTTTATCACTAGTTAGCCCTTTTGAGCCTGTAGCCGTTTGTTGGTAGCCATATTTTACCCTTGACTATTTTGTTGAATCTCTAGTTTTTGCACCTTGCTTCCTTGAGCATTGTAGCATTGACTTATTCTAATTATCAATTCTGAAGAAAAAGGGATGGTTGAGTGAAAAGATCATCATTGATAGCTACAAAGTGCTTAAAAACCCATCTTTGAAAGAATGTGACATGAAAAAAAAAAGAGAAAAACAACAGAATGTGACATGAACAAAAGAAGTTACCTTGATGATGGCCATGATCCTTCCAAGGACATCGTGCACCTTCACGCACGTAAAATACGCAAGTTGAGGGTGGCTATTATGAGGGAAAACTATAGAAAAAAAGGAAAAAAAGATTGAAACATTCTTGAGATGATGAGAATTACTTGTGAAATAATTGTTGAAGAGAGGGTTGAAAATAAAGAGAAGAAAATAATGGGTGATGAAGTCTTAAAGTGCAAAGTGCTTAAGGAAGTTTAAGTCACTATTATTTAGTTTTCCTACCTGTCCCCTAGCCTACATTACAACCCGTTAAAGTCCTATTTGATTATATTCAAGCAGCATGCTTAATTAGTGGAGATGTACATAATGGGCAAGCCTATGATTCTTTGTGCATACATGTGAATTTTATTTGTGAGTGTGAGAGTTATTCTTGATATGAAGTCCTTAATTTATATTCAATCTTTTGAATTGAGTGTGTGAACTTTTTATTCTTGTGAGAACACTTGTTTCATGATGGATAGATGATTTTATTAACTTTCTTTGATGAGAGTAGGGGAGCAAGCTTAAATTTGATGAGTTCAAAGTCCTTTCTTAAGGTTAGGAGGTTAGATATTTGTTGTTTATTTGGATGTCTTGCATAATGATTGAGAAGTGTACTTGATATTTTGAAATTGGTATATGGCCTAATTGTTGGTATTAACCAAAGTGATGACATTCCTAGTATGCTTTATTTAAGACGAGCAAAAGTTTAAGTGTGCTCGAGAACGAGCAAAAGTTTAAGTGTGGGTGTTGATGTGAGGCCAAAAATATATATTCTAATCATTATTTGCCTCACATTTATTGTTTATTTATCCTTTTTGAGCATGGATTTTATTGATTGTGCTAAATAGTATATTTTATTTGTAGGAGTAAATTGGTATAAAGTTGAAGAAGTTTGGAGCTAAAACAAATTAAAGATGAAAGGTTGAAGAAGGAAATCAAGTAGACAACTTAATGGATTAAATTGAATATAATAATATTTAATATATGAATGGCAAACGAATTGAAGTTGAAGGAATAAGCTGCCACGTGGCAGGCTTTGGATGCAGCAGTGCGTTTAGCACCAAACCGACCGAGCTTCATGCGGACGACAAGAAATCCCGCTTGGTTTTGGATTCTTAATATAATTTGGACTCAGTTATTTTATTTAGAGTTTTCTACATATATAAATAGTCCATATAAATAATTATTAGAGAGCAATCTATAGAAGCAGAAAAAATCATAGGGCATCAAAGTATAAAATTATCAAATACTTTTTAGGGTTCTTTTCTTCTTCTTTCTTTTCTTAGAGATTATTGGCTAAACGCTCTAGTTCTTGGGTTGTAGGTACGAATCGATTGTTGATTATTTAAAGGCATATTGAATTAATTCTTGATTGTCATTATAAGTTACTTTTATATTCTTGTTTTAGTATTTCTTGACTGGACATCTAGAGATAAATCTATTGTCTAATCTTAAAATCGAGAGAGGAGGGGTTAGATAGACCGGAGAATATAGAGAGCTTGATCAACCCATTAAGTTGAGGTGATTTGTGTTTAGGAGTGACGCCCGGACGAACAACTCATTTGGTTACGAAACAGGATGAAATATAAATGCTCGTCAGTTAGTTTGTTTAACCTCACTCAACGATTTAGTTATACAACTAATTGGAGTAGGCTACTAGAGGTGTGTAACCCGACTCAGAAGTAAAGAGAGTAGGGAACATGATAATTAACTTAGTTTTGACATCCGAAACAGGTAGATCGAGAGTGAAAAAGCGAGTTTGAGAGAGTGAAAGAGAGAAATGGGAAGAAAATCCATTCCTCTCCCTCTTATTCCCAATTTGGTTACACCACCAGCCGCTATATTGGCGTTATACCTGCTATAGTAGGGTCCAAATCAATGGGCGGGAATCTTTTTGTTTTAGGTTATGGCTTTGTTCGCTCAAATTTTCTATCCTGGTATTCTTGGCCACGAGGACATTGTAGTGTTATGTGGTTCGCGTGGGGTTGAGTTTCTTTTTGGTGTTGTAAAAATTAGACGGTGATCTTCCATGATCGTCCTGTTCTCCCTTCTACCCTGATAGTCGTTCAGGAAAGAACGATGGTTAAATTGATATCATTGTAACGACCAGAACCAACATTATTTAAGGAAACCTCGTGCGGAATCCCGAAAACTCTTAAAATATGTTTCCAATTTAAAATTTGGGGTGCACAATGAATATTTGCTTACTTAATTGATCTGAGGTGACATTAGCTCGCCATAACAGGATATACCTTACTATGAAGGCGCCACTATAGATGTCTGCATGGCTGCTATAGCGGGTCTGATGGAATTAGACCCTATGTCACGACCTAAATTGTTATGAGTGGCACCCACACTAACCCTCCAATGGAAGAACCAACTTTCCAACTAACCTGAAATCAAACAAACAACTAGGATAACAGTTTAAAACAATAAAGATTAAGCTCCCATAAAATAAATTCATTGTCATAAAACACATATGCTAAAACAACACCCTAGAAACTGAAAGTCGAAGTATCAAAACTCTAAAATAGTCAAAACTAGGGGATGCAACCCCAAAACTAACAACAATATATAATCTAAAAATGTCTAAGTCCAAAAAGATGGATCGAGGGATATAGAAGAATCCATGACAGCCCGAAAGAATAACCCACCCTATAATTCAGATAACATAGGTCTCATAATTGAGGTATCATAGTAACCACGTTGAATATGCCTAGTACTCAAAATAAAAAATAAAAAGCAAGTGCAGTATCAATACACAACCACGGTGTATTGGTAGGATCATCTACCAACTAAAAAATATGAATGTAAACATGGAACCGAATTACAGTTATACTAGCCAACAGATATATTCCAGTCACAAAGCTTGACTTAACAAAATACATTATACATTTCCCATATGATTACAATAATAGATACATGGTTCTCTCATAGAACTCACACATAAACTTTTAGAATACCGGCCTGGTAAAATGCCAATCGAATGATATCGTGTACCAGGCGTGGTACCCCAAGAACTGTTAGTTAATTTGTGACTTCTCAAAACCTATGATTTCTATGATCTTTATGTTTTTTCATTACAAATCAATTTTTATTCATGATCAATCCTTAATTGCATTATTACAATTATAATTTCATATTTTCAATGATAATTTCATGAACCTATAGCATGCAAGTATTTTCATGACTCGAAATTATGTCTTCCATATGCATGTTTCAGATTATCAGATTTTCAGGATTTAGATGTTTTCAAATAAACCATCTTTCGAATTATTTTCCATTATCATGATATAAGATGCTTTCGGATAAAGTACCTCTCAATACGATTTTAGTTATCATGTCTCATGAGCTACTTAATATTTGTCAGTTTTTAGTATGATTTAGTATTATCATATTATTACTGTTCCCAGACTATGCATGTTTCCACTGGGAGTATACTTGGCACCGAGCGACCTTAGGGATGAAGATTTCCGGTCAGCATCCGTGGATCTTTAGTAGTTATCTCTAAGTCCCTGCCATAGGATTTTCTTTCCCGTAGATAGTAGCTTAGTGGATCCACATTAGCTCAGTTTTCAAGTACCTTAGGATTGCAAGTATTGGACACCCTTTTGTCGGTGTGGGGGCAGTACATTGAACTTCATGTAGTAGCTCACATGATTTATGTAAATTTTAGTATCTTCCACAATCAGCCTTTTAGTTATTGCATGAGCTTGTACTTATGTATTTCAGATCAGTATATTTCAACTTCATGTTATTTTACTTGGTCATTGCATCAACATATTTTACAAATTCAGTATGTTCAGATATCATGTTTCCTATGCATATTACTCATACTCAGTACATTCAAAGTACGGACCACATACTTTTTGCCTATATTATTTGATAATATAGGTTCTGACATTTTGTATTCAACCTGCAATTAGTACTATCTTTGATAAGCTAGCAATAGAGTTTGGTGAGTTTTCATCTCTCCGAAGACAACCCCATATGTTCCTTTTAGTTATTTACTTTTAGTTTCAGGTAGGGAGGGATTTATCCTAGCTAGAAAATCATATTAGTAGAGGCTTTGAGACAGTCGGATATAGATTCAACTTATATCATTTCTTTCGGATATTAGTCTATCAGTCATATGGGCTTTATTCTGATATTTTAGATTTATCTTCCGTGTTTACATTCCAGTTTCTATTGATTTATGTCAATCTCAGTATCATGCCATACCATAAGCAGGGGCGGAGCCACGTTGACTCCAAGGTGTCCAATTGGACACACCCTTCGTCAAAAAATTATTCTATATATACACGTAAAGTTTTGACTTTATATTAGTATATACATAGTTTGGACACCTTGAAATAACAAAGAACGCATAGTGGAGTTGGCAATAGCCGTCGCAAACGCACTCGTTGCCCCGGTTCGATTCCCTACAGGAGCGATTCATTTTTCTGTAATTATTTTGCCTTATTAAATTTAATAAGTAAATAAACATGTGTAACTTTAACATAAATGGTTAGTAGCTTGGTGGTTAACAATGTCATGATTGGCTTTAGGGACCCAAGTTCAATCTTACCTCCATCAACTATTTTTTTTTCAATTAAAATTGAATTATTTCCTTTAATTTTAATACATTTTCCTTGTGGAATAAGATTTTCTTAAATTTTAATACTTTTCTCTTGTGGAATAAGGTTTTCTTTCTCTTTAAATATGAGACTCATTTACCCAAATTATATCACAATATTATTAAGAATAGAATCTCAATAATTCTCTCTCTATTTTTTCTTCCCTTTCTCTTATTTTATAACAAAAATAACCAACTTAATATTTTAGTTTCAAGTTTCAATGGACATGAGGAATTATTATAATAGAGTACCAAAAAAAAGTTCGACTCCTCTAAGTCAACCAAATAAAGAAAAACTTAACTTATCCGCCTATATTTCGCTTAGTGAAATTTGTTTGCTTTTGCCAGTTGCTACTGCAACTGTTGAAAGAGCTTTCTCAGCAATGAAGTATATTAAAAAAGACTTGCGAAATCGAATGGATGAGGAGTTTTCTGACGATTGTATAGTGTCTTATGTAGAAAATAAAGTATTTTGTACTATTTCTAATGAATCTATTATAAAAACGTTTCAAGATATGAAACCTCGTAGAGTACAATTGTAATAATATATTTAAATTATGTTTACAATAGTAGTTTATTTTGTCTTTATGTTAGTTTTGAATTATACTTGTAATTCTATTAAAAATATTCTTATATTTAATTAAATATTTCTTAACTTGATTATTTGTTTTGATAATTTAAATCGTCGTTTTTAAAAAAAAAAAATCCTATAAAAAGTTTGAACACCTCTTATAAAATTTCTGGCTACGCCACTGACCATAAGGTTAGCTTGAGGTCATCTGTGGCTCTAAGCACAATGTCACATCTAGGGGTAGTCTCGAAGCATGAAACTTCCTCTTCTCTAAAAGCTCTTCTTTTTCACCACCTTGGTTGCGTCTTCCCAAAAAATTTATTTTAAGTCTCTTTGTTTTTTTCTGAATTATATTTTTCACATCAATCATCTTTTGTCTCTTCTATATTTTCCTTCTTCTTTACTTTTTCTCTTCATCCCTCTTCTTACTATACACCTTTTTGTTTGTTTCTTCTTTCTCTTACTCCATGGCTAAATCGTAGAAATCGTATCCTCAACCCCTCGAAAGAGTTCTAAAAACAAAGAAAATACATTGCATTTTATCCAATTTCAATGAACTCTAATTTTTCTGGTAAAATTTTTTACTTTGTTTTACTTCTCACATCCTCTCATAGTTTAGCGCTCTGGCGATGACATTACCTCTAGAGACTCGATGGAAAAGTTTAATTTTGACCTCAACAGTTCTTGGATGTCAAAGTTAAATTCTGGAATTCTTTCAATGAAACATTATTTAATTCTATCAAGTCCAAAATCATTGTGCATGGTAGATCTGTTAACTTGTTTTTTCTTAACTTTCCTATCAAAGAACTCTTCAATTTTCAGAATTGGGCTAATATCTTCTCATATATCACAAAGTTACTTATGAACCTCTTGTGAAGCTATTTTATGCTAACCTAAAGTCTCTTAAGTCAGGAGAATTAGAAACCTAGTTCTGAGCAAATGAATGTTTCTCGACTATGACATTTTTTATACTCCCTCTGTTTCAATTTATGTGACTTACTTTCTTTTTTAGTCAGTCCAAAAAAGAATGACACATTTTTATATTAAGTAATAATTTAACTATAAAATGTTTATTTTACCCTGAATGAAATGATTTACAGCCACACAAATTTATATCTTTCATTTTGGACCATAAGTTTTAAAAGTCTTCATTTCTTTCTTAAACTCCGTGTCGAGTCAAACTACCTCACATAAAATGAGACAGAGGGAGTACTATTTTTGAAATTTTAGTGATTTGGACTCTCCTCCCTTGTGTTGGGTCACACTCTACTCTTACTTTTCGTGATACTCCCTTCTCCGTTTTTCTCCTATTCAAGCACAAAATCATGTTAATTCTTTCATCTTAAGCTATATGCTAGACTCTTCCTCAAACTTCTCTAGTTTTCCCTATGTGATATTGATCACTTCATTTTAGAAGCAAATTACATTTGTCTCGATGATTTCCCTCCACTTCTTATCAAATAATGTTATGACTCTAGAGCATTTGTCAGTATGGGGTACATTCATTTCAATGATTTTTGGGCAATCAAATTTGATAATGTAGGACCTAGTTCTCCATCATCTTCCAAAAAAAAAAATGGCGTGAGCCTTTGTATGAAAAGATTAAAAAAGAGAGAAAGAATTGAGTGGAGATTTATGATCCACTCATCAACGCACTGTACAACTACAAATCACTCAAGAGTTATAAGAGAACATCCTTGCAACCTCAAGGGACTAGACTAAGATCCATTTAGATCTCAGCCAATATAAAAGCATTTGGTATTAAATTTCATTTCTGCACTTTACTTATTAACTTAATTGTTTATTGCTTTTGTGTTAACCAGTTGACTGCTAAAACAATTAGTTGACTAAGAAAATTAAAAAGGGTCAATTCACTACCACCCCTCTTGCACTTTCAGCTTCTACCCCCTCTCTTATAGTGCTTGCGTAGATCATAAACAAATATTTTTGAACAAATATTCTCTATTTACTTACGAAATATAAAAAATCACTTATATTTTTTAGAAAAATATTTTCGTTCGTATCAAAAGTCTCAAAACAAATTCTCACTTCGTCCCATATTAGTTATCATAAATAAGAACGATAGTTTTACTGATTTAATTATTATTTTTTTAAAAACTTTACAAATTTATCGACACTTTCATGAATTAAATGTAAAGGTAAAATGATAAAAATTTAATTAATTCTATCTTTATTTTATAAATTAACAAGTATTTTAAGAGGTGTAAACAACTTATATGGGACAATCAAGTTGGGGGTTTTGAAATGTTGACTTTCAAACTTTTTTTATTACTATTATTTTAAAGCATATGTGTTTGATTGTTCTTTTTTTCATACAAATTGAGGAGTTGACAAACCTTTGTTTGAATGAATCCAAGGTAACTGAGTGACTCCTCTGTCTTTGTGTCTTCAGATATATCATGTATGTATATAATTTCATAATGGGTCAATTTTATTTTTCTTTTTTTCCTTAAAGATTCTTACTTTCTTGACTTTTTCTTGATTCTTGATTGATAAATGAGAAGACCCTTGTTCTTGTTCTTTCTATCATTGGGTGTGACAAACTATGCAAGAAAGCTTGCATCTTTTTTACCCATTAATGATTCAATTTTACCCTTTTGCTTCTTTCTTGGTCTGGCTGTATATTTGAGATGATTGATGCATAATATTAGTTGCAAGAAAAAAAGAACAGATTTTGAGAAGGAAAATTAATTGCCACTGTGTGATTTTCTGTCTGTTATATCACTGTTTGTGTTGCATCATATTCAGCTGAGGGGAAAAAAGGGTAGTACCATTTTGCTTGTTTGAATGTCAAAGAAATTCTTTAGTAAGTTTTTTAGTTTGAGTCTAATTTGTGAACCAGGAAATAAGGCAACAGAAGGTTTTTTGGCTTCATTTTCCTTTAACTTGGTTTGAGTAAGTTGGTTGTTAGAGTTTGAGCATATCTTTGTTGCATCACTTTCGTGCTAATAAATGGTAGATAGTGTTAATCTTTATGAGGTTAATAGACTGAAATTGTACATAGATTGGGGCTAAGCAACCATTTCCTGATTCGAAGTTTAGCATGGACCTTCTTTAATTGTTTTGGCTAATGTTTAAGAATGTTATTGGCTGGAATAGTGCACTCTGGGTTCCGTTCAATAAATCTTAGTAGCAAAGGAAGTTAATCTTAGTTCCCTTCATGTTAAATCTCACTGTATTAGATTTTAAGTTGCATTATGATATTTATGCTCTAGATCTGCAGAATCCAATATTTTATGCTTCGTGTATGATGAATTCTTATGGTTGATGTCTAAGTTGCAGCTCTCTCTGCCACTTTGTTGAAGCATATAGCTATAATCATTTTCTTTTCAATTGAAGAAGTTTACCCGTGGCTGCCGCTCTGGATGCTCCTGATCCAGTTTTGGAAAGGGTTCTTATAGAGGACACTAATAATAGTGGCCAAGGCGGGGAGAGGAACTTCTTAGCTCATCAACCAATTTTTCTGGATCAGGTCTCCAAATCTTTCAGAGGAGAAGTAGTGAACAGGTGCACTCAACTGATGTCATTGTTATCTTCCTTTGTCTACATTTCGACTGTCTTTCATTCTCATCCTTAAAACTTAAAGGGGTTTATTTCTTGTTTGTGGAGCTTGTTAATGATCTTTGGTGATAAGTTAATTTCTTGTTGGTGGAGTTGTTAATACTGTTCAGTGCTAATGCATTTCATTTCAACTTGGTAGTAATTTAACAGATAAGATAGCTGCTACTTTCTCTAGGTCTCTTGGAGTTTCAACTGATTACAACATACCTGCTACATGAAGATTTGTATTTTCTATATGTCGATATACATAGGCTTCAAATTATGGGAACTATAGTCCTTCTACCTCATGCCTCACCTTTCAAAGATCGTGCATCTTTTCCTTCTTCCTTGCAGTGGTGGCTGCAAACATTGTTTTCTACTTTGGATACAAGTCTTCATTTTGCATTATGTTCTTGAAATGCTGGATGTAGAATTGGAGCTTTCACTAATATGTTTCCTAGTAACTTCATGTGTATAAATTGCCTAAGGAACTGCATGTCTTAATGTTTGCTTTCGGTTCTCTTAGTCTGTTTGTCTTCAATCAATGTTTGGAATTTCAAATGTGTGGAAGCATAATCAAGTAATTAAACGTGTATTCTCTCTAACAATTTATGCTTTAAGATGAGATGGCCACATCGTTTACTGAGTTTCACCTCTCACTTTACTTTCTTGATGTTATTGTCTCCGTTGTTGACTATGCACTTTTCTCTTATTGGATACTATAGCATATATAATGTTTCCTCTTATTTTTCTTGGGTTGTTGTACTT
>JAJOOR010012909.1:0-18247 GCA_036250505.1 Solanum acaule
AAGACTTCTAAATGAAAGAATTATCAATGCATGCAAAACACTATTCAAGAATTGCTTATTTACTATTCATACTTTGTTAATCACTCATGGTTCCCACAACCCTAGTTGTGGAGTTTAGTTACCCATAATCATATGAACACAATTCATTGTTTTGGATGAAAGAATTATGAACTTATGTAAGAAAAATAATAAACCCAGAAATTCAACTTGAACTGCAATACCAAAATCTTCAAAACGAACTTAGGAAATTACAAATTGCTAAAGTTGGAAGTTAATCTCCCAAGTCAAGAACTAGAATAAAACAATAATGTCTAACCCCCAAAAATGAGGTTTACATGCCCTATTTATAGAAAACAAGTCCTAAATTAAAAGGGAAACAAAATAAGGAAAGTTTATTATAGGCACGCGTCTTTATTCCAAGAGACTGACTCACGGACCGTCAATGGATCTATGGTCCGTGAGTCCCTTCCGTCAGCCAAGACTTAGAAAATATTTCAGCTTCCAAAAATTAGCTTCTCTGAAACAAACGATGGAACTGCAGTATGGACCGTAGATCGATCTACGGTCCGTCAGTCCCTCTCCGTAGCTCCATACTTGGACTCTTCAAAAATCAGGTACTGGAACCCTCGCAGTATCAATCTACAAATCAACAGTACGGTCCATAGATCAATCTACGGACCGTCAATGGTCACCGTGGTTCCACCCTTGGTCAGATTTCCCTGATTTGCCTTTCATGCCTTGGCTACTGATCTACGACCACCATCTACGGAGCGTCAATGGACCTACGGTCCGTAGATCACCTCCGTAGATGCCCTTTTCTGCATTTCTTTTAGTTGTCTCTTTAATTCCACGCCTGAACATCTTTCCTGCAAAGTATGATTAAAACACATAAAAACCAATACAAAAAGGCCCTAGACACACACAACTTGTAAGTGAAATGTATTAGAAACACCATAAACTCACGGTATATCAACACCCTCAATTTAAATTCGTTGTTTGTCCTCAAGCGACGCACTAAGACTCTAAACGACACTCGTATAAAAGCAAGCATTTCAAGCACAAGCAATCACATGGCTCTCTATCCCACTCACTTTCCGGGTGCAAAATTTGTTCTCTTAGACTTGACAAGCTAATTCATGTGGATCAAATCATGACAACGATCGACCAACCAACACACAACATACACTGGTTTACTATCATCAAAGTACCAACTTTCCGACAATGCAACTAGTGCACTTACTTCAAACGAAATCTTTTTTTTTTTCACACAATGACTATGACTTTGAGTACAAGGATTCATTCAACACTCACACTCAGAAACAACTTCAAGTACAGTTAGTGCTCAATACCATAGGCTTGCCCTTATTTTCACTGCTTAGACTCCCCAAATTAGACTCTAGGATCACTATAGGACTTTCTTGGCTTGTAACGTAGGCTCAGGGTTAGGTGTGGTACATTTGGGGTACTTCTTAGTGACTTTCTACCCTCCTTGACATTACACTAGGCTTTCAACCTCTTTATGCCCTATTTTTGTCATCCTACCATTTTACCTTCTTTCCCTTGATTTTCTTCAACCATGGATGTGACTTTAGGTTTTGTAGATCTTTTTATTTTTCTCTTTTATCTCTTTCTTGCATTTTATGCTTATTCTTTAGCTTTCAACAAGTCACATCCATTCCTCTCTTTTCTCAACATTAAACTCTTTTCATACCCATTTTTCTTTCGGTTTCCTCTTTCATAGCCACCTTCAGCTTATGGATTTTCCATTGGTTGAGGTGCACAATACCCAATATCGGGTCAGGGCCAAGATTGAAGTTACCTTTTACATTAGCCACCCTCAACTTAGGCTTTTGACCTAAGTCGAGGTGCACATGTCCAAGGAGGGACCAGAGCCAACATTGTAGATTTATGGGAAGGTGAGTTCGGGATTTAGAAAGAAATGGTCTAATTTTAGGCTCAAAGCATTTGGACCAAAGGGAGCATTTATTTCATTTGGTTGGATCTTTCATTTAGGCAATTTGTAGACTTATCAGAACAAGGGCCTATGATCACCTCCTAGCTTCTAGAGTGAATTGTCTTAGCAGGACTATCGGGCAAGTTCTAGTTTTGCACAAAAACTATTTGAACAATCAACTATTCTTACACACACTTGGCACATAATTTCATTATCAGATTACCTAGTACAAGTTTCAACTTAAGTCATGCAATCAAGTTGATTCATTATCATGTCATACTCAGAGCCAACACATTCAACTTGTCTTAGCCTACAAATTCTAGCACACATAACAAAATTTGGACGAGTGTCAATTATTTTCATAAGTCATCATGCTTTATTTTGTTCTTTGCTTCTATACATACGATCCTAATACATGCCAGTTCAACAGAAATTAAACAGTCTCTTGGGGAAACAGAACACAGGCAAGAAAACCCCAAAGAGAGGATTTATGAGTTGGGTTACTCAGACTTCACCCTATCACTCACAATCCATTTACCCCACCCCAACAAAAATAGATGCGATTGTCCCCAATGCATACAAATACAGTAAAAGATAATGGATTGGGTGAAGCAAACTTGTGGCGCATAGCACCGAAGAATCATCAACAAGCGGGTGGGTTCGGTTTCCCGGAGCTTGCTGGAACCATACATGGGTCACCCTCAGTAGTGCCCACATCAACCATCATAGCACCCTCAGTAGTGCTCTCGATCACTCTAACCACACCATCAGTGGTGCTCACAACGTCCCTCACGACAAGCGGGACCTCTACAACTGGGGCAGAACTCGATGCCCCTGCAATACTCTCACGCACCCTTTGTTGGTGCAACTATTCATCTAAAATCGAGGCCTTCCTAGCCTCCTTCTCCTGCTTACGCAATCTCTTTTGGGCTATTTCCTCCTCAGTGTGATTAGAATGGTGCCTCTTGCCTTTTATATGTGTAGGCTCAGGCCCCTCCTCGGCGGTCCCACTAAATAAGGCATCCAGCACTGTATCATCAGCCAACGCAGTAGGTTCGGCCTGAGGCTCAACTGTAGGGTTGGCAAGAATGGCATCAACGTTGGCCCGGAGACTAGCTAACTCGAACTGAAAAGAGGATAGATCTATGGTCTGGTCTGGTCGCTCTTGGACTCTCAATTCAAAGGCATCGAGACGTTTATTAATGGCCTGGATCTTTCGGTCCATCATGCCCTCCATCCTTCGCTCCATTCTGGCCTTGGACTTGGCTATTGACTTTTGCATCCAAGGCTGGATATGATGCAGCAGTGTGGCCATCTGAGCCTCCAATTTCTATACTCTGGCCAACAGGACAATAGCATCTCCTTACGGTGATGTGGACCTGGATGAACTAGGAGCCCTACTAGCAGCCTGGGAAGAGGAGGCCGGGATAGTATCAGTGTGCTTTGAAAGAATAGGGTCGCCACCCTGTGCCTGCCCCATCGTGTCTGCAAGATCAATGCCCAAGAGAGGTACCTCAACCTGGGGCTCTCTGCGAGGTGCTGCCACATTTGCCTTATCACGAATAAGGTCGATATCCAAAGTCCCAGTAGGGTGGATCAACCTATCATAATGCCAGATCGGCACTCTAGAGTCCCTACACATTTGGAAAATCAAACATGGAAAGGGGTAAGTAGTGGAGGTCTTGAATGCCCTCTCATGAATCTCTGCCAGCAGCATACAGGCAAAGTCAATTTCCACTACTCCTACCAGTGCTGCAACCATGACCGCTCTGTCCCATGTGAGTTGGTTGTCAGCTTTTGTCGGTGACACCCTGTTACGCACCAACAACCAGAAGAACTTGGCCACAAAATTCAATGTGGCCTTTTGGATACCTAACCAAGGTGCGGCGACCCACTCTGCATGCTTGCCATCTGCAGCAATGTACTGAGCCAACTATAGTATTACTGCCACTCGCTGTTCAGCATTCCTTTGGAGAGCGCCGCTCTGCACGATGTCCCATCTGTACTCAAACTCCGCTGTGTTTAGTGACCAAGAGTGACATGTGGTCGGACCATAGAGAAAGCGACTAATGGTGGCATGTGATATGTCCACCGGACAACCCCGTACCACAGTGGAAGTGAGAGGATCTTGGTCCATGGGCTTTGACCGCTTGGAGATTGAGCCACAGAGAGTGGCAGCATAGGAGGCGTAGAACACCCGCACAATTTCCTCGCTATAAGTCCCTGGGTCTCGAGCCATCCAATCACACTTGTGAAGGTTAAAAAGCCAGTGGATGTCAGGGATAGTGTGCAAGCTCCCTGTGAGGACTTTGCGCTCCTCTATAATAATTTGGGACATCTTCCCTTTGTCATTTCTCATCTTGGCATCCCGATAAATCTGCCATTGGCCCTCAACACACCATCTGTTTGGCTCGCCGGCCACTGGAGTAGGATCCTCATTCATTGGTGCTGGTACTGACTCCGAGCTAGTGGCCTCATCAGACGAGGCTGCTTGTTCATTCTGGCCGGACCCTGTGGCAGACTTGGCATTGGAACCCGAAGCATGGGCAAACTCGGACCCTGAAGCTTGGCTAGACTCAGAGCCAGAAGCCTGGGCAGACTCGGAGCCAGACGTAGACCCAGTAGCTGAACTGGAAGCAGCCCCAGTCGGTGACCCGATCAGTGTGTGCTCCTCATCAGACTGGGAGACAGTGACTACGTCGGGAATCACCTTCCGGGGGGTGCCTCTGGTGGCTCGGGGTGCAGTGGGAGAAGTCCTTGTGTTGGGAGCAATGTATGCTGGATCTTTTTCTGTGTCCGTGTCCTCATTGATTAACCTGAAGCTAGGGGCAACAAATTTTGACTTGTCCTGCTTTGAGTAGGTGACAAGCTTCTTGTGTGCCATCGTACCTGTGGAATTGATATTAGTGCCAAAATTAACTATAAACACACTCGCAAAAAAATTTAGAACTAAAAACGAAGAGTAACAAAGACCAATTTTTTTTCAGACAGTGGTTACAGTGATCATCCACGGAGGGGACCTACGGTCTGTAGACTGATTTACGGTCCATGGAACCCTTCCGTGGATTAGAGGACCAACAATATTGGTCGCAAATGGAAACCACGGATGTACAGAACGGTCTGTAGATGGATCGACGGACCGTAGTCCAAATCTGTGGTTTCTCACTTGGTGAAATTTTCAAGTACATCTAACCACGGACCTAACTACGGTCCATAGATGGGGTTTCGTGGATGGGATCTGTGCCAAGTTTGAGGCATGGTTAAATTTCAAGCCCACTTATTTGAGTATTTTTAACAGCATCCTAGTCTAACCATGCATTTCAACATTTAATCATGCTAGTTTGTCATTTTCAGGATTTCGACTAAACATTGTACCAAGTATTGAAGACACACCTTGGAACCCTAAGTTGAAACTTACATTTAGACTTAAAATCTCATATGACAAGGCAACACAATCACTATCTATCGTTCCAAGGGTATTGTAACTTCCAATTTTATCATGAAATTTCATCTAGCAAATACCCAAGGTCGAGACCCGACTCCCGACTTTCTATATTCATTCTATGAACCAAAATTCAAAGTGAGAGGAAAGTCTATTCCCTTACAAGCAATGAGGAGTGGGGTGATTGTGTGACGACACTAAGCTTTGCAAGACTAGAAAATCATCTCTTTGTTACTAAGCCGAACACCGGACCTTACGGGAATTTTTGGAGAGGAAAGGAAATTTAGGAGTTTAGGGAAAAGGAAGGAAAGATTAAATGGGGAGTGATGGAGTGATTATGGAGTGATTTAAGGAGTTTGGGAGGTTATGAAATGGTTTGGAAGTAATTGGAGGGAAGTGGAATGATTTAAAATTGGGGGATTTTAAATAGGAGGGGTCCGGGTTGGGTCAGGCAGCCTTAGGGTTTTGGACCCACGAGACCCCGTCTACGGTCCGTGGGTCGATCTATGGTCCATAGATTAGGACCGTAGATCATTCTTACACTTGGATATGTTGAGGGACTTACCTGGGATCTATGGACACCATCCACGGTCCGTGAATGGATCGATGGATCAACGGACCGTCGATGGGGTCCGTAGACCTCTGCACCAGACCATTTTCTGCATAATTTTCATACCATACCTGCACATGTAGCAACCATTAGGCTATTCTTTTTTTACATTTTCTGGACACTTTTTAGACACGGACCCTATGCTAATTCTAGCCAACACAAAAAAAAAAAACATCTATCTAAATAAATACAGAGAATCAACTAAACTCAAAAACTGCTAGATGGAAAACAAAAACCTAACGCTGGCTAGATTGTACATCTTGGGTTGCCTCCCAAGCAGCGCTTGATTTAACGTCGTGACACGACGCAGGCCTCTAGATTACTCAGACTTCATTAAGATGATAGGCCTCCACAACCTCTTGCACACTTTCTGCATTTCCCAAATAGATCTTGATCCTTTGCCCGTTAACCATGAACCTTGTTCCGTCACTGTTCTCAAGCTCAACTGCTCCATGGGGAAGCACTTTTGTGAGAAAAAATGGTCCGGTCCATTTGGATTTGAGTTTTCCCGGAAACAAGCGCAACCTAAAGTTCAATAGAAGCACAAGATCACCCACAACAAATTCCCACTTTTCGATTCTTTGATCATGATACCTCTTCATCTTCTCTTTGTACAAGGCTGAACTTTCATAAGCTTTTAGGCAAAACTCATCAAGCATATTCAAGTCATTCATTCTTTGATTAGATGCGTCGCCCCAATCCAAATTTAGCTTCTTCATTGCCCACAAAGCCTTATGCTCTAGCTCTACCGGTAAATGGCAAGATTTCCCATATAATAGTTGGTAAGGAGACATACCTATAGGAGTCTTGTATGCAGTGCGATAGGCCCACAGAGCATCATCAAGCTTCCTTGACCAATCCGTTCTATTAGCATTCACAGTCTTCGCCAAAATTTGTTTGATCTCTCTGTTGGACACTTCAACTTGCCCACTAGTCTGTGGATGGTAAATGGTGGCTACATTCTGGCGGACACCGTATTTCTCAAGTAGCGCCTTGAACAACTTATTACAAAAGTGGGAACCTCCATCGCTAATAATAGCCCTCGGTGTATCAAATCTGGAAAAGATATTCTTTTTCAAGAATGCTGTGACACTTTTACCTTCATTGTTGGGGAGCGCAACTGCTTCCACCCACTTCGATACATAATCAACTGCAACAAGAATATACTTCATCCCATGTGAACTCACAAATGGACCCATACAATCAATGCCCCATACATCAAACAACTCTATCACCAATATAGGATTCATAGGAAGCTCTTGCCTCTTTGAAATCCCTCCTTCTCTTTGGCACCGATCGCAAGACTTGGCGAAATCATGAGCATCTTGGTGGATAGTAGGCCAGTAGTTTCCACACTGCAAAATCTTATGTGCAGTTCGAATACCAATATGATGCCCACCAACAAGCGATGAATGACATGCTTCAAGTACACTCAACATCGCAATGTCGGGCACACGGTGACGAATAATCCCATCAGCACAACTACGATACAAGTAAGGCTCATCCCAAATGAATTTCTTCACATCATGCATAAACTTTTTCCTTTGGTGAAAAGACAAATCCGGGGGCACAATATCGCTTGCCAAATAATTAGCAAAGTCTGCAAACCAAGGAATCAAATCATGAGAAGCAGCCAATACCTTTTCATCTGGAAAAGCATCATTAATTTCAGCCCTATCACCAAGCTTTAGCATAGCCTCTTCCTCTAATCAGGACAAGTGATCAGCAACTTGATTTTCGGTCCCCTTTATATCCTTTACCAGAAAATCAAACTCTTGTAGTAACAATACCCATCTAATTAGCCTCGGTTTTGCATCCTTATTCGCTATCAAATACCTCAATGCAGAATGGTCAGTATGCACTATGACCTTGGTACCAAGCAAGTAGGATCGAAATTTCTCAAATGTGAAAACTACCGCAAGGAGCTCTTGTTCAGTCACAGTATAATTCTTCTGGGCCACATTTAGAGCCTTGCTAGCATAGTAAATAGGGTGAAGAATTTTCTCTCGCCTCTGTCCCAATACTACACCAAGCGCCACTCCACTCACATCACACATTACCTCAAACGGTTGTCCCCAATCCGGTGAAATAATGATAGGTGTAGTAACCAACTTCTCCTTCAACTCTCCAAATGCTCAAAGAAAAGCATTATCAAAATAGAAATTACACTCCTTCTCGAGCAGTTTGCACAAAGGATGTGCAATTTTTGAGAAATCTTTGATGAATCTCCTATAAAAACCTGCATGCCAAAGAAAACTCCTCACACCTTTTACAGAGATAGGTGGGGGAAGTTTTTCTATTACTTCAACTTTCGCTTTATCTACCTCAATGCCCTTTTCAAAAATTCGATGACCTAGAACTATCCCTTCTTTCACCATAAAGTGGCACTTCTCCCAATTCAGCACTAGGTTGCAATCTTCACACCTTTTAAGTACATCGGCCAAATGATTTAGACATCGATCAAAAGAGTCACCTACCACAGAGAAATCATCCATAAATACCTCAATAGTGTCCTCCACCATATCAGAGTATATCGACATTATACAATGTTGGAAGGTCGCTGGAGCATTGCACAACCCAAAGGGGATCCGTTTGAAGGCGAAAGTCCCATAAGGGCAAGTGAAGGTGGTCTTCTCTTGGTCCTCCGGATCTATAGAAATCTGATTGTAGCCCGAATAACCATCAAGAAAACAATACCAACCCTTTCCAGCAAGTCTATCCAATATCTGATCCATGAACGGCATAGGGAAATGGTCCTTTTTTGTCCAAGCATTTAGCTTCCGGTAGTCCATGCAGACTCTCCATCCAGTCACGGGCCACATCGGAACAAACTTGTTTCTCTCATTAGGAACCACAGTAATCCCACCTTTCTTGGGCACACATTGAACAGGGCATACCCAACTACTATCTGCAATGGGGTAGATAACTCCAGCATCCAACCACTTGATGATCTCTTTTTTAACTACCTCTTGCATAGGTGGATTTAATCTTCTTTGGTGCTTAATCCTAGGTTTGTGATCTGGCATGAGTCAGATTTTGTAGGAACAAATACCGAGAGGAATCCCAATAATATCCGTAATAGTCCACCCAATAGCTCGCTTAAACCTCCTTAGCACAGTCACCAAGCACTCTACTTGTCTCGTATTTAGATCTGCCGCATTGATGACTGGCAAAGTGTTATCTCTGCCTAAGAATACGTACCTCAAATGTGGTGGTAGAGCCTTAAGCTCAAATTTCGGTGCCTCCACAATAGATGGTCTCACTGGTGGGGACTCACGATTCTTCATGTCTAACTCATACTTCTTTTGTTTTGACCGATATTCACACCTATCGAGTGCAGCCACCAACTCATCGTACTCTTCAATACCATAACTATCGAAATTCATCTTAACTGCTGCTAGTGCCTCAACACTGAGTCTCTCTTCAATTTGCACTTCTGTTCCACTATCAACTCTATAAGTTATAGTAGATACCGTTTGGAGCTCAACACTATACTTCATGGACCTACAAATATTAAAAGTTGCTTCTTCATTGTTCAGTCTAAACTTCATCTGTCCCTTCTCCATATCAACCAATGCACGACCTGTGGAAAGGAATGGTCTCCCAAGGATGTTAGGAACATCAAAATCAACCTCACAGTCAAGAATCACAAAATCAGTTGGAAAGATGAACGACTACACTTTACTAGCACATCATGGAGTACACCATTGGGCCTTTTCACAGTTCGATCGGCCATAAATAGTCGCATCGTAGTAGGTTTTGGATCCCCTAGACCCAACTTCTTGTAAATAGACAATGGCATAAGGTTGATGCTAGCACCAAGATCACACAATGCCTTAGCAAAGTGTAACAACCCTATAGTACATGGGATCGTGAAAGCAACAAGGTCTTCCATTCTTTGCACAAGAGATCTTGTAGCAATAGCACTACAATGCTGCAATCAATCATTATCTTCAAAACTCACAGACCTTTTCTTTGTCACCATATCTTTCATAAACTTCGCATACCCAGGCATTTCCTCCAAAGCTTCTATCAAAGGAACATTAATAGAAAGCTGCTTCAACATAGTAATAAACCTGTGATATTTACCATCTTCAGTCTTCTTCACTAACCTCTATGGAAAAGGTGGTGGAGGTCTAGGTATGGGGACCACTTTCTGAGATATCTCTGCTTCTTGCTCTGTCGCAGTATCAGACTATTATCTAACCTTTACCATATCATCTTCTTTTCTAATCTCAACATCCACCACAGACGGCATAGGTGGATCTATGGTTTGCTTACCCCCTCGAGTAGTAACTTCCATACAATGACCATCATTCTTTGGATTCTGGATGGTGTTGCTAGGAAGAGCACCAGGTTGAAGTGGGTTCACTGTAGTAGACAACTGAGTCATCTATTGCTCTAGATGCTTTATTGACACTGCATGGGCATCAACCTTTTGACCAAAACCAGACAAGTCATTTCTCATCTCCTTCACATTCTCATCAGTTGCATCAAGCCTTCTCATCATCTTATGCATCATATATTCAATACGCGCCAGATTGCCTCCAGCTTCCCTAGTACCAGATTCCCAATTTTGAGGGGGAACATAAGGTCCAACCCGATCGTTTCTGTTGCCATAGTTGTTTCGGTTGTAGTTGTTGTCGCGATTGAAGTTTCCATCCCGGACATATTGACCCTCTCGATTGTAATTTCCATAGTTTCGACCTTGGTTTCCTTGACCTTGGCGCCAATTTTCCATGTTGGATCCTTGAACGTTAGTTCGAAAACCCCTCGTCTGATTATTCACTGCATAAGCATCCTCTTCATAGTAACACTCTTCAACTGGTGGTGGCGTTCTAGTCAAGTAATTAACAGCATTTACCTTCTCTGCATCTCCGTTCACATGCTTCAATACCAACCCCATCTCAGTCCTCATCTGATCCATCTCCTCACCTCTGCAGACTGATTGTTCGTAGCATGAACGACAAATGTGTTTCTCCCAGTATCCGACCTCCTAGTGCTCCATGCTTTATTGTTGCGAGAGATCTTCACCAATTTTTCTACAATCTGCGCATATGTGCACTCACCATATAATCCTCCAGCAATAGTATCAAGCACTGCTTTATTGTTGTCATCCTGACCTCGATAGAAATATTCCTTCAGTGACTCATCATCAATACGGTGATTCGGAACACCTCTTACAATTACAGTGAACCTGTCCCAAGAGCTACTCATAGACTCTCCAGGCAATGCTACAAAATTATTGACCCTATCTTTGTGATTGAGCTTCTTGGACACTGGATAATATCTTGATAAGAATACATCTGTAAGTTGGTCCCATGTATATATTGAGTTATAAGGAAGCTAAGTGAACCATACAGCAGCATCGCCTGTCAGTGATAGAGGGAACACTCGCAACCCGATGACATCCATATCTAAGTCCGGTCGACCTACACAGCTTTTGCAAACCACCCTTAGCTTGGCTACGTGAGCATGTGGGTTCTCTGATGGTGACCTCGAGAACAAGCCCCTTGCTGTAAGCATCTACATCAAGCTACTGGTCACTACAAATGTGTGCCCCGGAGGCAAAAGAGGTAGGACAATAGGTCCATTTGAGTCAGCAATATTGACGTTGCCGCTATAGTAGTCATGTAGTCGTGGGCCTGGTGGATCCTGCATCCTCAATGCATTTCCCAATTGATTCTCAGCTGGAACCTGGTTGTCCCCACCAACTACCCTCGGAGGTTGTAACTCAACTTCATCACCTAGATTGCCTCCGATAGGATTAACTTGAACTCCTTGATTGTTCATTCGTAGCAAAGTTCAGTTCAACACTGGATTGTACAGAGTAAGTGGTTTGCCCTGGCTCTGTGTACTTAGCAAACACTAGGGTCAGAACCTGAGAGAGACAAAAACAAGAAAAAAAAGTAAAATTAAGAAATATTTGACTAACGTTCAATAATGTAGTTAAAATAAATCAGAAGGCCAAATTTCCTCGGCAGCGGCGCCAAAATTTGATACGCTCAAATTACACCTCTCTAAAGAAGCATAAGCGATCGTTATCAAGTAAAGAACCCAACTTGTAGGTTGGGGTCGATCCCACGAAGAAAATGGTTTAGACTTTACTTTAACCAACAATTATATTCGATTAGTCAAATTACTTCCAGAAAGAAGTAATTAAAAGGGAGGTTTTTGTGAAACAAATTGTAAAAATTCAATAAATAATCAATAATCAAAAGTCAATTTTGGTTTTTATCAAGATGAGAGAAGTAACTAGGGTATACGTGTTCCCCACAAGCTCATAGCGCAGTAATCCTAGTAATAGAAATCCTTTCCTAGTGTACTACATGTAAAGTATGGAGCTACAGAGAGGATTGCTATTACTAAGAATACTGCGTTATGAGCTTGTGGGGAACACGTACATCCTTGTTATTTCTCTCATCTTGATAACAACCAAACCTGACTTTTGATTACTTATTATTTATTGAATTCTTACAATTTGTTTCACAAAACCCCCTTTTTTAATCACTTGTTTCTGGATGTAATTTGACTAATTGAATATAATTGTTGGTTAAACTAAAGTCTAAACCATTTTCCTCGTGGGATCGACCCCAACCTACAAGTTGGGTTCTTTACTTGATAACGATCGCTTATGCTTCTTTAGGGAGGTGTAATTTGAGTGTATCAAGGCTCTACTTTATCCTACTTCATTTTGAGGGGTGTTACAGTTTGGGACCAATCGGTGAGGTAAGTCTCCTTCGCCGACCGTTCGGTGACTCACCGATTTTCCTTCGTCTGGCCTTCATTTTTTTCCTCTTCTTAGTCCAACCACTATAATTTTAGGTGAGCCAGATCGGGATCGTTGAGAGATTCCGATATGCAGCACTTATCTGGATCTTCATCAGTACTTTTGGCAACCTGGTCATCCATCGCCGATGTGATCGGCGTCACACCGAGTGGAACTGCTGCTCACCGAAGCTGCCCCTAATCGAGCATTAGCATTCTGTAACTTTAGGCTGTAGAGTGACAACTTGGCGAGTCGCCAAGTGACATCGGTGATCATCAGGCTTGTTTTTCCCTTCTCATTTTTTATCGTGTTGTCTCTATTTCACATTTTTGTCCTAGCTTTGTTCCTCAATCCATATATCTGAAGATCAAGGGTTTTACATCAGTTGTTGGCACAAAATAAGCATTTGAGGACACTAAATCATTATATATAAAGCCCTAAATGAGTCCAAATCTAGGACTCATCAACACCTCCAACTTAAACTTTTGCTTGTCCTCAAGTAAAACTCAAGTTCAGCAGTTCAAAAAGGATGTCTCAAACAGTGCTACATAAGCCTCAATCATGAATGCACACAAAAAGACTCACTTTATTCCTGCAAGGATCAATTGTGAACTCAAAGATTCAAGTTGTGACTCACCATTACCAAAGAATCTCGAGTTCACAGTACTTGCTTCAAATGCAAGTTCAAGCTCAACAAGGTACTCAAATGCCCTCACATAAAGAATGACTCCATATTCACACACAATGATTTAACAGTTTATAGTTCCGGAATCACATGCAATTCTCACACTCACAAAGATGAACACATGTATGACTTTACCCATAGGTTTGCCCTTATTTTCCAATCAACACTTGTTTCAGCTCACTCAAGATCAAAAAGGTATTTTCAAGGCTTGTAATGGGGCTGAGTGTAAAGGTATGGTCATTTAGGCTCAGTGGATGTTATCCTCATGAAATGTGGTATGAACAACACTTTCTTTCATTTTCTTCAACATTTGCACTCATGCTCACAAGTCACCTGATTATTCACTTCTCATGGAATATTGGACATCCCATTTCTCTTGCGACTTTCACAACTTTATTTCACAACTTTTTTGTTCTTTTTCTTTTTCATTCTTCATTTCTTTTCTCTTCTTTTTTTTATATGGAGGGGTTCCATCTTTCTCACAACTATGGCTCAAGGGGGATTTCTTTTGCATTTATTGATTTACCTTCTCTTTTCACCACACCCCCAACTTAGGCTTTTGGCCTAAGTTGGCTATTCAAACAACCTATACTTCATGAGGATTACGGGTGAAGGGATAGAGAGATGTCTCATTTGCTCAAGTTTCTTCCAAAAAAAAGACAGGGCTCAAAGGGTGTTCAAGCAAAGTTCACACACTCACAAGGTTGGCCACAAAAGAGGCATAATGTCAATTTTTTTCACTCTTCAAAAATGCTGCCTAAGATAATTTCAAGAGCTTGCATCACTTAGTCAACCGAACCAACGGGGCAAATTCTAGGTGTCATCACACATGGTTCACAGTAAGCTCATCACACAAGGCATTGGCACCAATATCAAACAAGACTCCACACTTTCACTAATGTGTAATGTTCATCACAAGAGACTCAATTTGATAATCGGCTAGTTACAACGAGATGCAAATAGTCCACATATTGCCTATGCAACTTCATTTATCCTCATTGTAGTCGCACATTCATTTTTGTTTGATTGAGAGCACTATTTAAGTCATCGGTATTGATTATGACCGATACTCAAATTTGCACAAGAACAACCACAATTCAATACACAAGGGGTGGCAAAAATGGGTCCAAGAGGGTCTAAGAACACAAAGGAATTCACTGACCAAGCACACACCCCCACTGAAAGCATTCAATATTGTCCCTAATATGAGTAGAAAATGGACACTCCCACAAACAAAATAAGAATAAAAATAAAAAATAACAAATAAATATAAGATTCTAGTATGTAAACATGTAGATCAAGGTAACGAGGAATCTTCACTAAGCACCAAGTTGGCGAGAAAATGAAACAGTCGTCGAATGCATCGGCGGTGTACCCAATGATCCGGATATCTCCCTTAGTTCTAGTGTGCGACACTCTCAGAAAGGGGAAAATTGGCAGAGATGAAGGTGGTCACCGAACAGGTCGGCGCTTCGCATAATGGACTGGTAACATCGTCGAAAAATCATTGAGTTAAGCTGTCAGCGTTGAAGTAGAAGGGCGAGAAAAATGGGATCGCCTAAACACATCAGCGATTCACCGAGTGATGAAGTCTACCACTGAATGTTCCAGTATCTTAGCTCCATTTTTTAAGTCCATAAGGCGGACTGTGTCGTGCTCGCCGAACAGATTCAGAGATCCGCCAACAACATCTTCTTCTCGCACAATATCTTGTACCTGCAAAATCAACACACATTATTTAAAACACTAACACTTAGGTTGCCTCCCAAGAAGCGCCTTATTTAACGTTGTGGCATGACGTGGAAATGCTCTCAAGCATCTTCCAGGTACACCACCTGAATTAGAGCAATTTCTTGGCACTCGCCAAAGTATAACTTCAAGCGTTGCCCATTCACCTTAAATGCAAGTCCTTCTTGGCCTTAACTTTGAGGGCACCATTTGTGAACACCGTGTCACTCTAAATGGCCCTGACCATTTGGACTTGAGCTTTCTCAAAAAGATTCTAAGTCGAGCATTAAATAGTAACACCCAGTCTCCCACTCTGAACTCCCTCTTAAGGATTTTAGAATCGTGCCATTTCTTCATCTTTTCCTTGTAAAGGCCTTACCTTTCGTAAGCCTTGAACCTGAATTTTTCCAACTCATTTAACTGCTCTACTCTCTCTTTCGAAGTCTTTGTCCAGTCCAGATTTAGAGCTTTCAATGCCCATAATGCTTTGTGTTCCAATTCAACTAGTAGATGGCAAGATTTACCGAAAACTAGCTGATCCGGAGACATACCAATTGGTGTTTTGTATGTGGTAGGATACGCCCATAGCGCGTCATCAAGCTTTCGAGACCAATCAGTCCTATTAGCATTCACTATCTTGGCCAAGATGTTTTTGATCTCCTGGTTTGACACTTCAACTTGGCCGCTCGTTTGGGGATGATACGGAGTTGCTACTTTGTGTTTCACTCCATACTTAATGCGGCTGAAAACCACTTGTTGCAAAAGAGGGATCTCCCATCACTAATAATAGTCCGAGGCGTACCAAATCTAGCAAAGATGTAGTGTTTCAGGAATTGAACAACACTTTTCCCTTCATTTTCTGGAAGTGCAACAGCCTCTACCCATTTAGATACATAATCTACGGCCACCAAGATATACTTATTAACAAACGAATTCACAAATGGGCCCATGAAATCTATTCCCCAAACATCAAATAACTCAACTTCTAAAATGGGTGTAAGAGGCATCTCGTGTATTTTGGACACTCCACCTTGTTTCTGACATTGAGTGCACTTTTTAACAAACTCATGAGCATCTTTGTAGTGGGACGCCCAGTAGTAGCCACTTTGGAGGTCTTTAGCAGCTGTACGTACACCACCATGATGACCCCCAACCGGTGAAGCATGACAAGCATGGAGAATTTCAATGGCTTTTTCTTCTGGAACACATCTCCTAATGATATGGTCTGCACACTCTCTAAATAAACATGGTTCATCCCAAAAGTACTTCTTAACATCGAATAAGAACCTTTTTCGTTGGTAGAAGTTTAGTTTGTCCGGCATTAATCCACACACTACGTAATTGGCAAAATCAGCATACCAAGGAGGTTGTTTTAGAGTTACCGTGAATACCTGTTCATCGGGAAAAAATATTTTATGTCAATCTCCAGCTCGTCATTTTCCTTTCCCTCCAATCTTGATAAGTGGTCAGCCACCTATTTTCAGAACCTCTCTTATCTTTGATCTCAAAGTCGAATTCTTGCAATAGTTGCACCCACCTTATTAATCTTGGATTGTCATCCTTCTTTTCCATCAGATAATGTAGTGGAGCATGATCAGTATGAACAACCACTTTAGTACTTAGAAAGTATGCCCGGAACTTCTCAAATGCATAAACTACAGCAAGTAACTCTTGTTCAGTAATTGTAGAGTTACGTTGGGCACTGTTTAGAGTTTTTCTTATGTAGTAAATGGGGTGAAATAGTTTGTTGCATTTTTTCCAAAATACAACACCTAATGTTGTGGCTCTTGCATCACACATTACTTCGAAGGATTTTGACCAATCAGGACTAATGAAGACCGGGGTGGAGACCAATTTTTCTTCCAAGCACTCGAAAGCTACCATGCAAGCATCATCAAAGTGGAATTTCACCTCCTTCTCCAAGAGTTTGCATAGAGGATGTGCAATCTTTGAGAGGTCTTTGATGAACCTCCGGTAAAAACCGGCATGTCCTAAGAAACTACGAACACCCCTCACTGAAATTGGTGGTGGTAACTTCTCAATCACTTCAATCTTCACTTTATCAACCTCTAGCCCTTTTTGTGACACTTTATGACCAAGAACTATACCTTCCTTAACCATGAAGTGGCATTTTTCCCAATTTAGGACCAAATTTGTCTCCACACATCTTTGGAGAACTTGTCCTAAGTGTGCTAAACATGCTTCAAAAGTGTCACCCACATCCGAGAAGCCATCCATAAATACCTCCATTGAGTCCACCATGTCAGCAAAAATAGATAACATGCAACGTTGAAATGTTGTCGGAGCATTACATAACCCGAACGACATTTGTTTGAAGGAAAAAGTCCCATATGGACAAGTGAAGGTGGTTTTCTCTTGGTTTTCCAGAGCAATGATGATTTGGTTATAACCGGAATACCCATCCAAAAAGCAATACCAACCTCTATCTGAGAGTCAATCAAGCATTTGATCCATGAAAGGCATGGGAAAGTGATCCTTTTCAGTCCACAAATTTAACTTTCGGTATTCCATGCATACTCTCCATACGGTCACTGGTCTCATAGATACAAGCTCACCCTTTTCATTTGGGACTACTGTGATGCCTCCTTTTTTCGGTACACATTATACCGGACTTACTCATTTGCTATCCGCAATAGGGTAGATCACACATGCGTCCAACCACTTTATTATCTTCTTTTTCACCACCTCTTGCATCGGTGGGTTCGATCTCCGCTGATGTTCAACACTCGGCTTACAATCACTATCAAGCTGAATTTTGTGAGTGCAAATACCAGGAGGAATGCCCACTATGTCAGCAATAGTCCAAACTATAGCTTTGATATGCCTTCTCAACACCTCAAGGAGCAATTTCACCTGTCATTCAAGCAAGCCAGCTACAATGATCACCGATAAGGTGTTATTTGCCACAAAAAATACATATCAGAGATGGGAAGGAAGTACTTTCAACTCCAGATTTGGTGGTTCTTCTGTTGATGGCTTTGCAGGAGGACTTTATCAAATTTTTAGATCAATTTCCAACTTCAATGGAGTCTTTGACT
>JAJOOR010012910.1:0-29099 GCA_036250505.1 Solanum acaule
ATCTTTATTTGTATATATGTTTTGGGTTGCTTCCGCCTGTTTATATTGTTATTTTCCTACTCTTGTTTAATTTCTACCCTTAGACCCATTACTTGTTGTTCCGGGTTACGGGTTGACTTACCTGCTGGTGGGTTATAGTAGGAGCCATCATGACTTGATAAATCGGGTCGTGACAGTATATATCTATCGTCTTTCCTTTCGCACAATAGGCAGTGCATCTTGCAAGTTATTAACAAATGGGTTTAACATATTACAACAAAAGAATCAATTATCACAACTGCTATAAAAAAATAATTGTAACACTCCAATTTTTAGGACAATATTTACTACGGCTTCTCAAATAATTGTATCATTGACCAAAATTCTTATTATTAAATGATTGTATGTACATGTAATGTATCGATATTTTATAAATAATGTTTTATCGTATATATGTATGATGTACAACTATATATCAGATATGTATATATAATCAGAAACACGTTTATATAATATTTTATATATTGCAATGCATCTTCTTCACGAGTTGATTATTTTTCCAATATCAACCAACTCAAATCTCTTCTAAATAATCCTAAATTATAGATATGAGCAACTTTCGATGTTTCAATTCTTTTAAATATTATATATTCACTAGAAATGATCAATTCACATGATCTCCACCAAATGGTCATTCTGTTTAATTATTCAAATTTACTATCACCATCTTCCTATCTATTACATTTATTCTGATTGATAGAGATTGAATGTTTAAAATCCCAATAATTCCAATTACAAGAAATTTTATATTTCTTTAAGCAATAGTCTCCAGGAATAATTATGTATGTGTTTACAACTTTTCAAACATCATGGTTAGATATTATGGAAAAATTATTTTTTCTCCTAATTGAGATTTGGAAGAAAAAAAAAGGCTTCCTTTTCCTAATCTTATTCGGTCACATACATACGGTTTAGGTAGAATTTTCACAATTTCCTAATTTGACATTGTTTATGCAAACCTGATTCTCCCATCAAACTTTTTTTTTTTGGTTTTGACTTCCTACTTTAATTAGGATAGTGTAAATTTAATGCTCTATAAATTAAGTTCTTCAAACCTCTCAAACATTATAATCATTTGATTCAAATATATATTGACCATCCATGTCTTCTTCCACAAAGTTCTTGACTCTAAAGACTTGTGATGGTAAAGAATTTGTACTCGACGAGTTGATAGTCGTACGGTCACAAACTATCAAGAATATGGTTGAAGATGATTGTGTTTCTAACGTCATTCCCCTGCCTAATGTTCATAGCAAAACATTCACCGAAGTGATCGAAAAACATTTGGAGGAAGGTGTCTCCAAAGACATGTTGATGGATTTTGACAAGGCTTTTGTGAAGGTGCACCATTCGATTTTGCATGCTCTTAACTTAGCTGCTAATTTTCTTAACGATAAGGAGATATTGAATATGATGTGTCAAGAAGTTGCTTGTCACGATCCAGGAGTAGCCCCTAGATGTAACACGGCGTACTTGACCCCGAAGGGGTCTCATACAAGCCCTTAGCATCATAACATAGGTAATAGAAAAGTATGCAAAATTTAAAACTTAAGACCATACAATCAAAAACATTTTCATAAGCAAGCGGAAGTTTTTACTAAATCTTTGTCTCAAACCATCTATTTAAACTCATGAATAAAAGTCTTTGGACGCAGCCCATATAAAGTCTAAAACATAAGAAATGACATAAAGGAAATAAGGGTTTGTCCTCGAAGCTATGAGGACTTACCAATTCTTCAACTCTTTTAGATCCTTGGAAACCTAGCCTTCAAAGCAACTCAATCTCCTCAACCCTACATTTGATTAGAATGTAGGCAATATGTGTTAGTACAAAATGTACCAAGTATGAAAGCTAGCACAACATCATAAGAGCATCTCAAATGGTTAGTCAACACAAGACATAACCATAAGAGATAATAACATAGTCATAACATAATCATCATGGTCATAGCATAATCATGATAGTCATATCATGGTCTCCAACAAAAGCTTCTATATACATGGTCAAACCTCTAAGCTTTTCTATACCTAAGTAACCTCAAGACACACTTATGCAATGCATAAAAGGCATCCCATACTACCCTTCACACTAAGCATACATATTCACCCTACTTTTGCCTCATTATTAGTTTAACTCTCATAACTAAGGGAACCTCTCACCTTTAGTCAACTATAACTAGGAAGGGCAACTATATCACAATCCTATCTCAAGACTTCTCTTTAATAACTCTAAGTCATACTTGTGAAATGCATGCATAGCACCCCCACAATACTATTCATGCTAAGTACTACCTTTAGGTCCTCATACTAACACTTCTTGGTTTGGAACCTAGTTCCTCTCTTTAACCTTAGAACACTAGGAGGTACTCTCTTAAGAACATCTTAGTTCATTATTAAGTAGAACCCTAGGAGATACTTCTTTTAGTATGTCTAAGTTCCTTACTCATATGGACCATATGAGGTACTACCTTAAGCATATCTAAGTCCACTTACACTCTTGAACACTATGAGGTACTTCTTAAGTAAGTCTTAGTTCAATTATGCTTTAAAAACACTATGAGATGCTTCTTTAAGCATGTCTTCGTTAATTGGATATGTAGATTGCTACTAGGAACCTTAACTCAACTATGTGAAGGCCCCCATCTCATGAGACCTAAATTTGGGAAAACCCACGCTCTACTACGTACGAGTTCCTCCTTTAACTTGGATAGTCCTCACATAAACTAGGTGTGGCTCTCCTTTCTTTTTGGAGTCCAGACCTTATCTTGTGTGACACTCCATCTCATGTCAATATCTACTTGGAGCCAAGCATACACCCCAAGGTTTACTTATTAAGCCTTGCTTAACACTCATCTCTCATGGAAGGATGTCCTTGACAATCTATCCATGCCCAAGTGGTTCCATCACTCTCATCTATTAAGCATTTATAAGGTAGGTTCGGTGTGTATAGGCCTTTCACCACAATCCAACCTATTAGACTTTTATCCTCTTTTAGACTTTACTCTCAAAGCCTTAGCATCAATAGTTAATCACCTTAGCTTCACCCTAAAGCCCTAGCTATCACGATCACAACCTTACTCTCAAGGTTTTTTCTTAATCTCTTCTTTATACCTAGATTTCAAGGTAACTTGATTACATCTTTCATTACTAGGTGATTCTAGTCTCAATTGATCATAAAGGTTCAATTCTAACTTTACAAGTCAAGATCAATCATACACAATAGAGTCTATTTCAATTCATGATTATATGATTCTAACCTTGATCAATTACTACACATGACATTGATTTAGGAAGGTTACCTATGAACCTTCAATTTTGCCTCTAATGGCATAAACCCACAAAGATCTCATTCATCAATTTAGTTTAGGGTTTACCATAAAAATCACACGAAATCTTCATAATATCATAAAACAATGCTAAATAAATCATAATTGGGTGCTATCTACTAGATTGGAATCACACCCAAACCCTACCCACAATGCAAGCACAACCCTAGCTAGAATGGGGTTTTTTTTATTTCACAAGTGGGGGAAACTATGGGGGCTCCATGGGTGGAAGAACCCATGGATGATTAAGATTCACATACCTTTAATCAAAGCCCTAAACCAAGCTTGAATCAATGGAGAAACACTGCCCTCTACTCTTCTCTTCTTCTTTTTCCTTGCTTCTAGAGAGAGAATATTTGGAGAGGTAAATTCTAACTTTGGGTTTTTGAAACTAATGAATTGGAAATAGTGTTGTACTAATTTTAACACCCTTAAAATACTTTAATTAACCTAAAATAACCGTCCCCCAACTTAATAAATCATAAAAGGAATTTACCAATTAGCCCTCCACTTGGCGGAACCAAAACAGAAAAACCAGTAGCCATCCACAACCACCCACCCACGGACCGTGGGGGGGACAACGGGCAGTCTTGGCCTTCCGTGGTCTGGGTTAGAGGCTGGTCATTTGGGTGGTTGGCCTACGGAGGCCATCCATGGGGCGTGGTCCCCTTCTGTAGGTCACCAAATGTTTGGCAACTTCAAGTTTCTTTGGGGTCTTAGGGGTTAGGCTTTAGGGTGTCCTCCTCAAGGAACCCTAGGGTGGTCTTTGGGGGGGGGGGGGTCGTACCTTGACGTTTAACCCCTAAAACCCATATTCTAAGTACGGGAATCTTTTTTAGGAGTTTTAATCAACATACGACACTCCAACCCCCTTACCAAAGGCTCTAGAACTCACTAGTTCAACTCACTAACTTACGGGGTGTTACATTATCCCTCACTTGGCAATATTCGTCCTCGAATGACACTTTAAACACTTCTTAAAATAAAAAATCTAACTTAGCAGACCATTATGCATGCACTACATCTACATGCACACAACCAAGAAAGAAAACTTCAATTCAAAGCCAAACTCATTCCAAGCAACACAAGGGAGTAGGACTACTCCTACCAACCCAAAAATGCATCAATTATATATATACTCTCTCATTTTTTTAAGGAGAAACTAACATCTCCTAGCTAAAACATGTTTAACACATATTCATGGAGCCTAAATGCACATTACTTCTCAAAAAACATTCATTCAATGAGGAAATCTTTCAACTCCAACTAGGGCATGCTCATACTCAACTCATGCAGTCTATATGCAAGTCTACAAATGCACTACAACATGAGAGAGAGAACAATGCATATAAGCCATTTCTAACAAGACCTGAGCATTTTCATGAACATGCATATAAGGAAATCATGGCAACACATAAAGCACACAATGACCCCACTAAATAGGCACACTATCCCCCATTTGGGAGTAAGCCTACACAACTTTTCTAAACATCATACCTACTAAGAACAACTCCAAAGTCCAACATACAAGTCACTAAAGACAAGAAATCCGGAAATTTACTAAAGCATAAAGCACATACCGGAAAGGACATGAGGAGATCACTCTTAATCTTCTCTAGATTGGAGAGCATAAAACCTATTCTTGTTTTGAGCACTATTATCTGAACCACTAGAGGTAACTTTCTTATCTTCTCTTCCCTTAGCCTTAAGAACCGGACAATCTCTCATTTTGTACCCATCCTTCCCACACCCTTAGCAACCATCCATGCCGGCTAGGCACTTACCATAATGACTCCTCCCACACTTAGAGCAAGTAGGCTTGGGAAATGGAGACCCACTACCCTTCTCTTGGTCAAATCTATGGGTGTTGGAAGACTTTTGACCGAAATACCTTGGTTTAGTCTTAGGCCTACCTTGTCCATCAGACTTAGCATTAGAAAAGTTCCTATTATTGGTTCTAGCTCTTTTTACTTCCCTATTCATTTTCTTGAGCTTTTGCTCCTCAATTTGTTTGGCATGAATCATAAGACTTGAAATATTCATACTAGGGATAAGCATTGCCGAACGACACTCATTCTCCACCAATTCGGACACTCCCATCACAAACTTATTCATTCTAGCCCTTGAGTCCGCCACTAAGGTTGGAGCATACTTGGATAGTTGGGTGAACCTAAGAGCATATTCTTTCACACTAATACCTCCTTGACGAAGGTTGATAAATTCTTGCATTTTTTAGTTCCCTCAACTCTAGGGGAAAGAACCTATCAAGAAATGCTTCCTTGCACCCTTCCCACTCTATTGGGCCCACTCCTAACGGCCTATTATCTTTCCATTTTTCATACCAAATTTGAGCTATATCCCTCAATTGATAAGCGGCTAGTTCCGCTTTCTCTACCATACTCAAACCCATGATAACAAGCACCTTATACACCTCATCTATGAAACCTTAAGGATGTTCTTCCACCTTGGAGCCATAAAACTTCGGAGGGTTCATCCTCAAAAACTCTCTCACCCTCAAAGTAGTTGAATTCACATTATTGGCCAGAGAAACTACTTCCCTATTGACTTGGGCCGTCAAGGCTTGAGTCAATATTTGGAGAGCCGCCCTTATCTCCACATTTGTCATAGTTTCCGCATCATTAGGAACTCGAGGAGGAGCTTGGTGTGGAACTAGAATATGAACCTCTTGCTCCTCATCACCTTCCTCAACCCTCCTAGCATTAGCCCTTGTATTAGCCATACCCTAAAAAACATAGGGCATAAATTTAGAGAAGGGCCTACTAAAGCCAAATTCAATGGCACAACTAAGAGAATGAAGAAGTGAGATTTCCTAAGCATCCAATAGCCTCCTATTCATAAGTGTGGCGCGCTTCACATTTATGAACAAGACCCTACTAGACGTGGTTTGAGACAATCCTAGAACCATTCTAAACCTTGGGCTCTGATACCAAGTTTGTCACGACCCAGGAATACCCCCTAAACGTAACACGGTGTACTTGACCCCGAAGGGGTCTCATACAAGCCCTTAGCATCATAACATATGTAATAGAAAAGTATGGAAAATTTGAAACTTCTTTAAGACCATTCAATCGAAAACATTTTCATAAGCAAGCGGAAGTCTTTACTAAATCTTTGTCTAAAACCATCTATTTAAACTCATAAATAAAAGTCTTGGGACGCAACCCATGTAAAGTCTAAAACATAAGAAATTACATAAAGGAAATAAGGGTTTGTCCTCGAAGCTATGAGGACTCACCAATTCTTCAATTCTTTTAGATCCTTGGAAACATTGCCTTCAAAGCAACTCAATCTCCTCAACCCTACATTTGATTAGAATGTAGGCAATATGCGTTAGTACAAAATGTACCAAGTATGAAAACTAGCACAACATCATAAGAGCATTTCAAATGGTTAGTCAACACAAGACATAAGCATAAGAGATAATAACATAGTCATAACATAATCATCATGGTCATAGCATAATCATCATAGTCATAGCATGGTCTTCAACAAAAGCTTCATATAAACATAAGTCAACATAAGACATAGTTAATGAGCATAGGAGATAAGTCATAATCATATAAGCATAATAGACTCTTAGTTCACTTTACCATAATAGCACCATTCTCAAGTAACCTCAAAAGCATGCATGTGCAAAGCAAGAATAACATCTCATAATACCACCCAAGCCAAGTATCTATTTTTGGTCATCTTAATCATAGTCTATATACATGGTCAAACCTCTAAGCTTTTCTATACCAAAAGGGTGTCATACTCCTAAGTAACCTCAAGACACATTTGTGCAATGCATAAAAGGCATCCCATACTATCCTTCACACTAAGCATAACCTTGAAGTCATCCTAGTCATATTCATCCTACTTTGGCCTCATTATTAGCTTAACTCTCATAACTAAGGGAACCTCTCACCTTTAGTCAACTATAACTAGGAAGGGCAACTATAGCACACTCTTATCTCAAGACTTCTCTTTAATGACCCTAAATCATACTTGTCCAATGCATGCATAGCACCCCATAATTCTATTCATGCTATGTACTACCTTTAGGTCCTCATACTAACACTTTTTGGTTTGGAACCTAGTTCTTCTCTTTAACCTTAGAACACTAGGAGGTATTCTCTTAAGCACATCTTAGTTCATTATTAAGTTGAACCCTAGGAGTTACTTCTTTTAGTATGTCTAAGTTCCTTACTCATATGGACCATATGAGGTACTACCTTAAGCATGTCGTAGTCCACTTATACTCTTGAACACTATGAGGTACTTCTTAAGTAAGTCGTAGTTCAATTATGCTTTAGAACACTATGAGATGCTTCTTTAAGCATGTCTTAGTTCATTGGATATGGAGATTGCTACTAGGAACCTTAACTCAACTACGTGAAGGCCCCCATCTCATGAGACCTAAATTTGGGAAAACTCACACTCTCTTACGTAAGAATTCCTCATTTAACTTGGATAATCCTCACATAAACTAGGTGTGGCTCTCCTTTCTTTTTGGAGTCCAGACCTTATCTTATGTGACACTCCATCTCATGTCAATATCCGCTTGGAGCCAAGCATACACCACAAGGCTTACTTGTTAAGCCTTGCTTAACACTCATCTCTCATGGAAGGATGTCCTTGACAATCCATCCATGCCCAAGTGATTCTATCACTCTCATCTATTAAGCATTCATAAGGTAGGTTAGGTGAGTATAGGCCTTTCACCACAATCCAACCTATTAGACTTTTATCCTCTTTTAGACTTTACACTCAAAGCCTTAGCATCAATAGTTAATCACATTAGCTTCACCATAAAGCCCTAGCTATCATGATCACAACATAACTCTCAAGGTTTCTTTCTTAATCTTTTATTTATACCTAGATTTCAAGGTAACTTGATCACATCTTTCATTACTAGGTGATTCTAGTCTCAATTGATCATAAAAATTCAATTCTAACTTTACAAGTCAAGATCAATCATAAATAATAGTGTCTAGTTCAATTCATGGTTATATGATTCTAACCTTGATCAATTACTACACATGACATTGATTTAGGAAGGTCACCTATGAACCTTCAATTTTGCGTCTAATGGCATAAACCCACAACGATCACATTCATCAATTTAGATTAGGGTATACCGTAGAAATCACATTAAATCTTCATAATATCATAAAACAATGCTAAATCAATCATAATTGGGTGGTATCCACTAGATTGGAATCACACCCAAACCCTACCCACAATGCAAGCACAACCCTAGCTAGAATGTTTTTTTTTTTTAATTTCACAAGTGGGGGAAACTATGGGGGCTCCATGGGTGGAAGAACCCATGGATGATTAAGCTTCACATACCTTTAATCAAAGCCCTAAACCAAGCTTGAATCAATGGAGAACCACTGCCCTCTACTCTTCTCTTCTTCTACTTCTTCCTTGCTTCTAGAGAGAGAATATTTGGAGAGGTAGTTTCTAACTTTGGGGGTTTTGAAACTAATGAATTGGAAATAGTGTTCTACTATTTTTAACACCCTTAAAATACTTTAATTAACCTAAAATAATCGTCCCCCAACTTAATAAATCATAAAAGGAATTTACCAATTAACCCTCCACTTGGGGTAACCAAAACAGAAAAACCAGTAGCCATCCACGACCACCCACCCACGGACCATGGGTCAGACCATGGGTTGTCCTGTCCTTCTGTCCTTCCGTGGTCTGGGTTAGAGGCTAGTCATTTGGGGGCTTGACCTACGGAGGCCATCCACGGGGCGTGGATGGACCTACGGGGTGGTCCCCTTCCGTAGGTCACCAAACTTTTGGCAACTTCAAGTTTCTTTGGGGTCTTGGGGGTTAGGCTTTAGGGTCCTCCTCTAGGACCGGTCCTTGGGGGGGGGGGGTCTTACCTTGACGTTTAACCCCTATTCTAAGTACATGAATCGTTTTACGAGTTTTAATCCTCATACGACACTCCAATCCCCTTACCAAAGGCCCTAGAACTCACTAGTTCAACTCACTAACTTACGGGTGTTACATTGCCGATAGGATTAAAAGGAAAACACCATAAGAAATACCTAAAGAATTTGATAGCAAGAATGATTTTACTCCAGAGGAAGAAGAGGAGATCCGTAAAGAGAATATTTGGGGTTTTGAATGATTTTATAGTTATTTTCATTATTTGTTCTTTTTTATTTTGGAATTACAATTGTCTAATTAGCTATATCCTATTTTATTTAGTTCTATCTTCTTATATTCTTTTTTATAGAAATGTTATTTGGTTTTTATTGATTTATAAATTTATAAATTATGTTGAAAAGAAATTAAAGCTATTTATATTAAATTTGAAAAAAAAAAAGCATTCATCTGAATGGTTAAAAGATGAATTTGATATCTTAAAAAGAAATATCTACATTTAATTTTTTAATAATTTTGAGTTATTTTCGTTCAAAGCATATCCAATTGACTTGATATAAAGAAAAAATGTTGGAAGAATGTATAGGAAAAGTGCTATAGTCCGAGTGAGATCCTACTTGGCAAGAATTCAAATTAATTAAACTTTAATGCGGATATTAAACACTGGGTAAAGAAACTAAAAAATATTAATTGAAGGAACATATATATGTATCATCTTTCATTTTGCACAATATATAGTGCATCTTGCAAGGTGATAGTGGATAAACTTAATATATTACAATAGAAGAAATCAATTGTTACAATTGTATGAAAAAATACTAGTAATATTCCAAAATTTTGGGGAATATTTACTACTGCTTCTCAAGTAAATGTATCATTGACCAAATTCTTATTTAATTAAATGGCTGAATGTATATGTAATGTATCAATATTATATAAATAGTGTAAGATTGTATATATGTATGATCTATAGATATACATTAAATATGTATAAATAATCACAAACACAGTTACATAATATTTATACATTACAACGCATCTTCCTCACGAGTTGAATTTTTTTCAATACCGGCTAGCTTAAATCTCCTCTAAATAGTCCTAAATTATAGATATGAACAAATCTCAATGTTTAGATTCTTTTAGTATATTATATTTTCACTAAAAATGATCAATTTAAATTTGTGGTAGATCAAATTTTAAATTTTGAGATTCAAAAGCTTTTAATGAATGATTTCAATGGACATTTGATACAAGTCTCCACTAAACAATCCAAAATTTAGATATTATTAGCTACTCTCAATATTTCTATTCTTGTCACATCCCAAAACGAGTCATGAGCGGCACCCACACTTAACCTCCTAGGTGGGCGAACCAATGAATCCAAACCCCAAAACCTGAAAGTCATCACATCAAGGACATTTAATCTCCAAATACTAAGTCTAAGAGTATCAAATACACCAAAAAAAAAAGAATAAAGTAGTATGTGTCCGAAAACTTAGGGCATCATGATGTGACTGAGAGAATCTAACACGAGGTAGAATGAATAAATCACCCTGGAACCTGAGGTGCTGGAGACTGGATAAAGTTGAGGGCAAGTCGAAGTCATTGGTACACTCGTTGCACTCCACAAAAGCAAAACAAAGAAAAACACAAGTAGGGCTCAGTACAGGGCAGCATGTACTGAGTAGATATCATCGGCCGACCGAAAATAGTAACTCCTATGCATAAAGTAATAGTATAAAATCAACTATAGCACTTAGAAGGTGATAAGCAACAAACAATATGAACAAGTGACAACATAATTAAGTACGTAATCCATCACAATATCAAGCGCACACACGAGGACTCATGCCTCTACACCACGCTCATTTGGGATTCTTTGAGATTGAGTACATTCGGTTAATTCAATATATTTTCCATTAATATTACCGTGTCGGAATATAACACCCAATCCTATAATACCGTGTCAGAACATGACACCCCTATCCAATAATACCGTGTCAGAACGTGACACCCCGATCCAATAATACTGTGTTGGAATGTGACACCCCGATCCAATAATACTGTGTTGGAACGTGACACCCTGATCCAATAATACCATATCGGAACGTGGAACCCGATCCAATAATATATCATTAATTTACCATTTATTATCACCACTTTTCACTTCATTAACAATATTTCATCAGGCCTTCTTTATTCAAGGCATCACTTCGATAAAGAGGGTTTTAGATTATCAATTTCACGGTCTCAGGATTTCAGACCAATCAAAAACCACACAACCAAGCCACACAACCACACAATCAAGTACATAGAGAACTTCACAATATCACTAAATGAATATCAATCTCTATTAAGAGTCTAGTTATAACATAAAACAAACCATAACCTACCTCCACCGATGAACTGAAGTAAGGCAAGCTACTTTTCCAACGTTTTTCCTTTCCCTAATGCCTCCAAACATTCTCAATCTATCACGTATGCATAATTTGTAAGTTAACGAGTCTATAGACATTCATGTTACTCTATGTCTATCCTAGACTCAAAAACTCACCCAATCTATAACCAATTTCCTAAAGTTCAAGTCTAATGGTAAGCCTTAATTCCTCCAATTAACATAACTTTAACGTTATTCCACTAATACAATACACCTAATATTTAATTACCTATATTAAGGTATCAAAACTTGATTTGTGACATCAATTCATACCACTAAATTTCACCCACGAAAAATAAACATACACTAAACTACCCTGCATAAACTGCAATAGTGAAACTTATATGTAACATTTTCAAGTTCTTTTAATAATATTCACTCACACGGTCTCACCCAGTATCATGTTCTTCCAATCATTAACCATGATAATCCTATGATAAGTCTTAATGCTCCCAGATGTTTTGTTGATCTCCTCACAAATGCGGGGACTCGATCCTCTGCAGAGTATGCTCGTCCAGGCTCATATGTTATACAGTTGGCAAGCTGTCGCATTAAAGGTTGGTGAGGTCGTCCGTGTACCATACCAATCAGAATGGACGAGAACGTACATCAGTTAATAACTCTTTATGGCTGATAAATTCAATATTACAAATAATATATCATTCATTCATGCAAATAGAGATATCCAAGCATCAAAACAGCAAGGGACCTCATAAAATGTTTAATTGCTTTCTGAACTAGTTGTTACTTTGATTCCTTGTATTTATACTTACATTGCAGGATTCATTTCGCTTGTGATTGTAACGTTTCAAATTTAGGTGAGTATATGTAAGAACTTAGTTGAGGGAAACTCCGTGTCTTACTCTAAAGTCTATATTAATCAGTTGGGTTTGTATAGTGGGAAATGCAGGCATTGCTTTGGCTCATTGAGTGATAGTGTATTACTTAGAATAGAGATTAGGAGGTTAATTTCGTGTGTGTTGTAAATTGGGTCTTACTTTGGCTTGTGAAGTTTAGTAAAAACAATTTGAAAATCATGTGAGACAGGTCGTGGTTTTACTCCCTTGAGCAAGGAGGTTTCCACATAAAGTTGTGTGTGCCATCTTTACATTCAATATTTATTTATTTTCTATTCATTGTAATTGTGTTAAGGACCTGGTCCTAACGTAATTAGTGGACGCATACATTCCAACAAGTAGTATCAGAGCTTGACTTTTCTATTTGGGTAACACTAAGAAAAGAAAAGATCCTGAAGGAATGGTTGCTCCACCCAACGTGGAAGAAGGTTAGTCAACCACTAGACCATATTGTTTCAACGGATAGTTTGATGGTTGGTAGAAGAATCGCATGCACGACTACATCAATGTTGAAGACACCGAGCTGTGGGATGTGATTCTTGATGGACCTTACATTCCCACAAAATATGTAATAGATGGAGAGCTTACTAAGGTGATTCCCAAAACCAGAAAGGAATACAATGAAGCGGACATGAAGAAGATAGAGAAGAACTACAAAGCGAAGAAGATTCTGGCATGTGGAATCGGGTCAGATAAGTACAACAGAGTCTCTGCTTGCGAGACAACTAAAGAGATATGTGACTGTCTCAAAATAGCCCATGAAGGAACGAAACAAGTAAAGGAGTCTAAGGTCGATATGCTAACGACTCAATATGAGAACTTTTGTATGAAGGAAAGTGAAACCATTCACAAGATGAATACAAGATTCACTTCCATAACCAACAAACTGAGATGTCTTGGTGAGCCTATTCAACCAAGCAAACAAGTTCGAAAGATTCGCAAGGTTCTGCCCAAAGTCATGGGAGAATAAAGTCAATTCTATCACTGAAGTAAGAGATCTGAAGATACTCTCCATGGATGAGCTGATTGGAAATCTTCAAACTTACGAGTTGAGCAGACAACATGGGTCAACCATGAAGGAGGGAAAGAAGGAAAAATCAGTGGCCTTGAAAACATCTTCAAACGATGGGACTGAGGAGGAGGATGAAATGACATACATCACTAGAAGGTTCCAGAAGATAATCAAGAAGCATAGAGGGTTTCAAAAGAAGGATTCCTCCAGCAGAGCAGCAAATGCAAATGACCTTTGTCATAAATGTGGGAAACCTAGTCATTTTATGAGGGACTGTTCAAGCCAGAAGCAGGAAACTCAGGATTTTTATTTTTTTTCTTTTCATTGTTACTTTTACTTTCTAATCTTAGTTCGCCTATAATACCTACTGGTTACCTATTGTTTTGGTACTCATACTACACCCTGCATCTATTTCCATGATGCAAGTTCGAGCACTAGTCACTTGCGATGATATCGAGCCAATTGCAGGAGTATTTAGAGATAAGGGTGAGCTTGTGTAGTTATGTATCATGCATGTCTCCTTCTTTTTAGTTTTGACTAGTCTTTAGCTTTTGAGACCATAATTTGGTCCACTTTACGGACTTTTATACTAATTTGTAGTAGCTTTGTACATGTGAATATTAAGTTTTAGGTTTGGATTTTTGTTTGTTGTATATATATATTGGCTTATGTGTTTATCCCCCATGTTTCCTTTAAATTATATCATGTATCTCTTAGTAATTTTTGTTTTTACCCTGTATGTCTATTACTTGTCGTTTTGAGTTACGGCTTGGCTTACTTAGTGGTGGGTTATAGTAGGTATCATCATGACTTGAGTCTTTGGGTCATTTCAAGTTAGTATCATAGCCCCAGATTCACCGGTGTCTCTTGTACAAAGCTAATGTCTATAGAGTCATGCGGATCGATGTGCGAAGACAATCGTATTCTATCTTTGGGGAGCTACAAGACATCTTTAGGAAGATTCTCTCTTTTGTATCATTCTCGTGCGTTGTAGGTCTTACTTGGTTTCTAGAATTTTACTTGTTATACTTTTTCATAGGATTGCTTGCACACACAACTCAGTGGCTGGATGTGATGCACCCGAGCCAGCTGGTAAAACCCTAGCTATGGGCGATAGATGATCTAGAGGTCATGAAAGGGATGTAGCACCAACCTAGGATAGACCGAGGACTCCGAGGAGAGTGAATGAGTCTTAGGCAACTTAATTCAAGCCACCACCACCGTAATGGCTCCTTACCCGTAGATGGCTATTGTTCAGTTACTAGCCATATTGGGGGCATGCAACAGGGCCCAACTCTAGCTGTACCCACACTGTAGGATCAACATGTACTAGTGCCTCCAAAGGTTGAGGTCCCCCCAACACCCGTTGTTGTCGATCTAGTTATTACAGTTAGGGCGATAATAGTAGAGGAGTAGAAGATGCTCGGAGTGTTCTTGAGATTTTCACCTCGGAGGTTTTTAGGGCGATTAGGGAGAATGCCCATGAGTTCCTAACTAGTTGCCATGAAGGGCTTTACACTTTGGGGATGGTAGAGTCAAAAGGACTTGTATTCATTGTATATTAGCTTGATGGGCCATCCAAGCAGTGGTGGCATACCTTTATTGAGTGTAGATCAGTTGGGTCACCTCTGGTGTCATGGATGGAGTTTTTTGAGGCGTTTCTAGAGAGTGTCATACCGTGGAGTGTCTGATATCAACTCCATGATCAGTTTTCCAGGTTGGAGCAGGGCTCCATGACTATGCTTGAGTATGAGGCTTGATTTCACGAGCTTCCTAGGCATGCTATGATGGTATTACCTATTGAGAACGAGAGGGTTTGTTGTTTTGTTCGTGGTTTGAGGCTACAATTTCTTTACGTTTTTTATCATGTCCGCACTATGGAAGAGCTCTTTCATGAAACTTAAGGGTGTATCGACAAGAGGGCTCGCCAGGGTAGCTACAATGGGTCCCATTCTAGAGGCAGGGATTCATATGATAGACCTCACCAATGTTTTTGGGTCAGTCTAGTCATCATGTCTAGGCATCACTTCAAGATTTAGAGGTTGATAAATATTGTCATGGTGGTTCTAGCACATATTAGAGTTATCAGGGTTAACATTCAGGTTCTTAAGGCCTTAGTGGCCGATCTTCCCAAGGATGGACTCCCAGGGTCATTTTGAGAGTGGGGATCTTGATCATTCATCAAGAGAGTATCCCCCACGTGGAATGATTGCACCTTCTCTATATCCAGATAGTCTAGTTGCAGCAGTAGCATCCTTAGCTAGAGAAGGTGCCTAGCTCAAGACAGGTGGGGTGGCCATCAAGGCTCTAGTGGTACCAAAAATAATAGAAATCTCTGCATCAACCTCAAAGTCAAGTATCACAAAATCAGCGGGAAAATAAATTTGTCAACCTTTACCAATACATTATAAAAAAAACTCCAATAGGCTTTTTGATCGATCTATCCGCCATAAGAAGTCTCATCGTAGTGGGTTTGGTACTCCCAACCCAAGCTTTCTAATATTGCAAATCACATGAGATTTATATTTGCTCCAATATCATAAAAGGTCTTTGCAAATTGGTACATACCAATTGTGTTGGAATTGTAAATGCACCCAGATCTTTCTTCTTAACCACCATATTACTTGACATGATCTCACTACAATGTTACGAAATTTCAACTGTTTCGTCACCAATTCTTTCATGAACTTGGCGTACTCCGACATTTTGAGCAGCACATCTACGAAAGGAATATTCATCGAGAACTATTTGAACATAGATAGGAATTTTTAAAAATTTACATCTCATTCTTTATTCTTTAGTCTTGAGAAAATGGTGGATGAATTTTGATTTGCGATTTCAAATTCAATGGTGTAATCAGATCCCTCACACATTGTATCATTATCCTTTCTGGGACTTGCACCTTTTGGAGCATCTTTCACCTCTTCATCGATAACTTTTGCTTTGCCTTTATTTTCAATCATAGCATCGTTCTTAGTTCACTCCCTACCTCTCTATAACTTCTTGTCACAATTGACATACAATGAGAATTATCATTCTTTGGATCCACAACGGTATCATCTGGGAGTGCTCCTTTTTATCTTGGATTTAAATGGGCTGAAATCTGTCCCATTTGAGTTTCAAGTTGTTTTATAGTTACAGAATGGGAAGTGACATTTTGATTCAAAAAGGATAAATCAGTCCTCACTTCTTAAGAAGTTTATCGGACCATTCAACTTCGTTAAGAATATAAGCAAGCATATCCTCAATCCTAAATCTTTCCGGTTCGACATTAGCTTCATCTAGATTTGGTCTATCATGAGGAGGCACATAAATATCTCTTTCATTTTCATTCTCCCTCCAACCATTATTTCAATCACACAATTCTCTTTCATGGTCTCTCCAATTTCCATATCTTTCTTTGATCCTCCATTCCACTTCTCTATCTTCATTTCAACATTGATTGTTTCCTTGCCTTTGGAAGGTAGGACTAGAACCCCCCCCCCCCCTTCCCTTCCCCCACTTGATTTGATAGAAATTGAACCTCTTCATTAAACAAAACATCACATTTATTATCTCATTCTGGAGTTTCAACATTCGAGAATGCATGAAGAATCTATCAAGGAATGCATCAGTCAATTCTATCCAAGATGTGATAGATCCTTACCATAACTTACCTAATCAAGTGGTAGCCTCTTCGTAAGTGATAAAGAAAACAGCCTCATACGAATCGACTCTTGATTTATGTTTGAAAAAAGTGAAAGGACCGTACACATCAATAAAAATTTTGAGATGATTGTTCGATCCTCATGAGCATGCCCTCTATAGAGTCCTTTCATTTGAAGGAAATGTAATATAGGGCTAGTGACATGAAAGACGATTTTTTCCACAGATGGTGGCAAACATCTGACACTATCTTGGACCGCATCTCTCAATTGATCCTCATTAATGTCACGACCCAGACCATCGTGATTGGCACCCACAATAACCCTCCGGTGGTAAAACCATTTATACTAATTAGCTAATCAACTCAATCAAAATACTAAGGCAATTAAGGTTACGGAAGCAAGTTTAAATGCTAAAAGAAAGATAGGGAGTTCCCATAAACTCCAACAAAAGTCTAACAACTAAATCTAACATTGCAGAAATAATGCCTAGAACTAGAAAGTCAATGTACCAAAACATCTAAAGTTCAGCCATAAGTCTAAACAAGAAGGGGTACAACCACAAACTAAACATAAAACTAACTAAAGAACTACTCTAAGTCTGAAATGTGGACATAAATAGAAAGAGAACTCATGGAAGCCCGAAAGAACTAGCTCACCCTTCAATTCGAACGATCGCTGATCTTCGAAGCGATGTCTGTCAATAGCCGCCTGAAAATGCCATGTACTCAACAAAGAAAGAGCAAATGCAGTATCAGTAGACAACCACGGTGTACTAGTAGGGTCACACGACTATCCCAATAAGTGAAACATACATAAGCCATTACAACACACTAATAACATGCATACACCGAATATATACAATTTCAACATCATTTACGAACAAGGTATAATTTCACAATTCTCAAGATACACAGTTACGACAAGTCAATGGTCCTCTCTTGGAATCCAAACCCAAACTGTTAGCATACCAGAACATGGTACGCAATCCAATGTTTATGCCGGAACGTGGCAACCACTCCGATATTTTTGCCGGAATGTGGCAACCGATCCAAGTTAGTGTGTCAGAACGCAACACTCGATCCATTCAACAAGCCACAATCACAATCACAAGTATATTATCATAATCATACAATCATGTCATGATTAATGGCATTTATCATTCATCTATCTTATTTACAACTTTTGTGATCAATAATGCAACATTCACAAACATACACGTATTATAATGAAGCAAGAACGAACATACATCACACAACATGAAATCACAACCATCACCTACCTCGAAACAAACTTGAATCCTCTAAGAAACTTGATTTTTCCCTTTCCGGATTCGTTCCGCTTGTTCTTGGTCTACAAACAATTAATATAACACGAAAATCAATAACCAATAACTAATTACCTGAATTATCAAAAATCTTATCAACCTTAGATCAACCCATGATCCCAATATCCAAATTAGGGCTTTTCCCACCATAATTTCCATATCAAAACCCTTCCCCATTGATAATTACCCATGAAACTAAGTTTTACGAATCGATAAATGGATTCGGGGACTGAAAATCATACCTTTAGACTCAATAATGGTGGCAAACTGTCAAGAAAATAGAATAAAATGTTTTTGGGGTTTATTTCCGACTTTAAGTCGCGTTAGCCCTGCTATGACAGCCTAAGTCCTGACACAGCGGCTCCGCCCTAGCGGGAAAATTCCCCCTTAGCAGCTTGCACAAAACCAGTGAGCAAAATTAATAATTCCAAGACCCATTTCACAACACATCTTCATCCTATGACACTCAGAAAATACCCATTCACGCTAAGATCAATTTCAAGAGTTCTACTCACCCGAATTCAATTCCGTAAAGTCGTACGGGTTCCTTAAAATCTTAGCTAGATCATATGATCAAATTCATAATTAAACCTCCCAATTGTTACCAGATTTCCCTAGACCTTACTGACTCTGATGTCGTCCAAACTGGACTAGGTTTGGAAATTCCAAGTTACTAAGAAAAAGTTTTTTCGGCCCAAAATTTTTCCCCATTGGCTTTTCAATAACAACGGGAACTGATCGTTACAGTATATACCAATTTACCCATCACTCTTCCCTAAATGACAAACTTAGGAAAAATAGGCTAAAGAAGGAATAGAGTAGTACCTGAATCGATGAACAATTGGGGATACTTGTCTCTCGCATGTTCCTCTCGGTTTCCCAAGTTGCTTCCTCAACTGAACGATGCTTCCATTGAACCTTCATGGACTTAATCTCCTTGGTCGTCAGCTTTCGGACATGACGATCAAGAATTGCAATCGGTTCCTCTTCATATTTGAGGTCTTTGTCTAACACAATTGAGTCTCCTTTTATGATGTAATCCCCATCACCATGATATCTCTTCAACATGGATACATGGAATACCGGATGAACTCCCGATAGTTAGGAGGTAAATCCAATCTATAAGCCACTGGCCCTACACATTCCAGAACCTCAAAGGGACCAATGTATCGCAGACTTAGCTTACCCTTCTTGCTAAATCTCATCACCCATTTCATTGGTGACACCTTAAGAAGAACACTCTCACTAGTCTGAAATGACGTGCCTCTTACCTTATGGTCTGCATACTTCTTTTGTGTACTCTGGGTTGCTAAAAGTTTAGCTTGAATACTCTTCACCTTCTCTTGAGCATCCTTCACTAAATCTACCCCTAAAGGTTTCACATCTCCAACCTCAAACCATCCTATGGGTGATCTATATCCTCTCCCATAAAGTGCCTCAAATGGTGCCATACCAATGCTGGAGTGATAAATATTAGTATAAGAGAACTCACACAAAGGTAAGAACTTATCCCAATGCCCTCCAAAATCAATCACACATGCCCTCAACATATCTTCTAACACTTGAATAGTCCTCTCTGATTGCCCGTCCGTCTGCGAATGGAAGGTTGTACTAAAAGTTAGTTGTGTGCCCAATTCATCATGTAATTTCCACCAAAACTTGGAGGTAAACTGTGTACAACGATCTGAGATGATAGAAAGGGGCATCCCATGCAACCTCACTATATGTTTCACATACACCTTAGCCAATTGTTTAGCATTATAACCTATTCTTACCGGGGGAAAATGGGCTGACTTAGTCAATCTGTCAACCACTACCCAAATAGAATCAAACTTCCCTAAAGTCTTGGGAAGACAAACCACAAAATCCATGTCTATCCTTTCCCACTTCCATTCCGGAATTGGCATTCTTTGAAGCAAACCTGCAGGCCTTTGGTGCTCATACTTTACTTGTTGACAATTTTGACACTTAGCCACAAACTTCGCTATATCCTTCTTCATGCCCGGCTACCAATAAATTCACTTCAAGTCTCGATACATCTTGGTCACACATAAATGAATGGAATATCGCGAACCATGAGATTCTGTCAACAATTTATGAATCAAGTCATCAACTCGAGGAACACAAATCCTTCCTATAAAACTGAGCACACCTTCCACATCAAGAGTGGTCTCTTGTGCCTTACCAATCTCCGTCTTCTTCTTAAGTTTATTCAAATTTTAATCCTCAAATTGTTTGGCCTTGATCTCTGCAATGAACGTGGCCCTGACTTCAATGTTAGCTAACACCCCACCTTTCTCTGAGATGCCCAACCGCATGAACTTAGACTCCAAGGTCTGAATTTCCTTAGCCAAAGGTCGCTTAGTTACACTCAAGCAAGGTAGACTACCCATACCCACCGCTTTTTGACTCAAAGCGTCTGCCATTACATTAGCCTTACCTGGATGGTATTGAATGGTCACATCATAATCTTTGAGTAGCTCCGTCCACCTTCGTTGTCTTAAATTCAGATCCTTTTGAGTGAACACATATTGCAAACTATGATGATCAGTGAACACTTCACACTTGACACCATAGAGGTAATGCTGCCAAATCTTAAGAGCAAACACTACCGCTATCAACTCCAAATCATGTGTTGGATAATTCCTCTCATGCACCTTCAATTGTCGTGATGCATAAGTTATAACATTCTTCTCATGCATTAACACAACACCCAAACCAGAATGTGAAGCATCACAATAAACTATAAATCCTTACTTTCCACCGATAGTGCTAGGATAGGTGTTGTGGTCAAGAGAGTCTTGAGCTTTTGAAAGTTATCCTCACATTTTTTAGTCCATTCAAAGGGTACCTCCTTCTTGGTCAAATTTGTCAAGTGAGTGGCAATAGAAGCAAAGTTCTTCACAAATCGACGATAGTAGCTAGCGAGCCCCACAAAACTCCTAACTTTCATCACAGAGCTAGGCCGAAAACAATTCTTAACCGCCTCAATCTTTTGGGGATCTACCATTACCCCTTCTTTGGAAACTGCATGTCCCAAAAATGAAACCGAAGTCAACCAAAATTCACACTTAGAAAATTTCGCATACAACCTTTGTTTCCCAAGAACACCCTGAACAATACGAAGATGGTCAGCATGCTCTTCCTCACTTTTCGAATAGACCAAAATATCATCAATACAGACTATGATGAATGAATCAATAAATGGTTTGAACACGCCATTCATCAAACTCATAAAGGCAGAAGGCGCATTAGTCAACCCAAACAACATAACTAGAAATTCATAGTGCCCATAGTGGGTTCTAAACGCTGTCTTGGGCACATCCTCAGGCCTAATTTTCAACTGATGGTAACCAGACCTTAGATCAATCTTAGAGAAAACTAATGCACCTTGCAATTGGTCAAAAAGATCATCTATGTGAGGCAATGGGTACTTGTTTCGAATGGTGACCCTATTCAATTGTCGATAATCTATACACATCCTCTTACTACCATCCTTTTTTTTAACAAACAAAGCTGGAGCACCCACGAGGAAGCACTAGGACGGATGAATCCTTTATAAGAAGTTCTTGGATTTGAGCCTTAAGCTCTCTCAATTCTACCGGAGCCATGCGATATGGAGGGATGGAAATAGGACAAGTACCAGGTTTTAAATCAATGCAGAACTATATATCTCTATCCGGAGGCATACCAGGCAAGTCATTAGGAAACATTTCTCTAAATTCTAACACCACAGGAATAGACACAATGTATGGAGACTCAACCTCAACATCTCGAATATGAGCCAAATAAGCCAAACAACCCTACCCTACCAGTTTTCTAGCTCGAATGGAAGATATTATCTTTTCTTGCTTAGGCTTGTACACCTCTTCCTACTCTGAATTTTCCCTTCCAGGAATTTCTAGAGTCACAGACTTAGTATTACAACTAAGCACAACATAATAGGGGGACAGCCAAGTCATGCCAAAGATTATGTCAAAGTCAGTCATATCCAAAATCACCAAATCAGTCCAAGTCTGATAACCCATAAACAAAATAGGACAAGCACGATAGACATGGGTGACTATGATAAAATCTCCAACTGGGGTAGAAACATGGATGGGGGCATCAAGTATGTCACAATTCATATCAAACTCTGAGGAAAATCGCACAGATACATAAGAATAAGTAGAACCCGGATAAAATAACACATTAGTCATTCGGTCACAGACAAGAATTGTACATATGATCACTGCGTCAGACGCCTCTGCCTCGTTCTTGCCCAGAAAGGTGTAACACTGAGCCCTATCATTATGACGGGCGAATTCCCTGCCTGGCTGCACCGTACCTCTGCCTGCGTTACTATTTCCCCTACCTTCGAGGCCTCACTGATTTCTTCATCGCCCACCTTGTGGACGCTCCCGACCATTATTACCATTTCCCGCGGTTACCACTTCTCTAGTCTGCTGTTGCGCGGACTCCCACACGCGTGGGTGGGGGCAATACCTCCTCATATGACCAGGTTCTCCACAATTATAACAAGTATGATCAAAAGATAGCATACTGCCCATCAAAGGCGTGACTCTCTGGCTATCCTGAATCAAATTATTAGGTGGAGTTCCCGAGTAATTACCTGTAGAGGCGGGCATAGAACACTGAATTAACTTAGCTGCAGGTGTTGGCCTACCTGACCCTCTGGAGTAGGAACCTTGAAAGTTACCCGAGTTCTTGGTCCTCTTAGCCAATGCCTTAGCCTGACCTTCTTGCCCCACCCCCTCCACTTTCTTCACAAAATATGTTACCTCATTGAAGTTTTTTCCTGTAGAGGTCATATGAACAGATAATACTTGCAACTGAGAATTTAGTTCCTTAATAAATAAACGGATCCTCTCCCCCTCAACAGTCACCAATTGCGTAGCATATCTAGACAAGGACACCTTGCTTCAAAGCCATGAACTCATCCTTTTTATGATCTCTCAAATTCCAAGGCACAAACTTCTCTAAGAACAAAGCATGAAATTGGGTCCAAGTAAGTGGGGGTAAAACTGAAGATCTGCATTCCACATAAGCTCTCCACCACTGCTTAACCTGGCCTTGAAGCTGAAAAGTCACGAACTCAACCCCATGCTGATGGACAATTCCCAACTTATGAAGCCTCTCATAGCAATATAGAATGAACTCATATACATCCTCACTCTCGGAACCATGGAACACCGGTGGTTTCAACTTTAAGAACTTAGTCAACATCTCATGCTCATTACCAGTCATAACAGGACCTAACAAAGGACGGAAGAAAGCATCATTACCTACATTCCCACCCACCTTGGGGATAGTGATAGCAATAGGGGGATTGGCGGGAGCTTGAGTTGCTTGTACAAAAAGAAATACTCCAGGACCAACCCTTTCAAGAACGACATGATCTATTGAGCTAACTCTGGATCTATGAGAGGAATACCTATAGTCTCAGTCTGCACCTCTTCCTCTTGTCCTACATTCTCCTCATTCTCAACCTCGATATTCTCCTCTACCTCTTCATGGTGTGCAAGAGGAGCCTCATTTTCTGGGAGCATTTTTAAATGGTGCTCCATCCCTAGTAGGCTCCACCCTTCCTCGGCCTCTACCCCTAGCTTAACCTCTACCCCTGCCTCGATCGAGACCTTTCACTGTAGATTCCTCAGCTCGAGCATTGACGGGAGCTACGGGCCTGACGCCGTTGAATCTAATGTTAACCATCTACGGAAAAAAGAGTGAAGAAGGTTAGATACCAATTGGAATCAAGTTATAGCACGAAAGGAGACAAGAGAAAGCAGAGAGATTACCTAAAGTCCTATAGCCTCTCGAAGAAAAGTACAGACGTCTCTGTACCGTTCCGCAAGACTATACTAGACTCGTTTTGGTACATCAAGATAAATGAACCTAGGGCTCTGATACCAACTTTGTCACGACCCAGACCATCGTTATTGTCACCCACACTAACCCTCCGGTGGGAGAACCATTTATACTAATTAGCTAATCAACTTAATCAAAATACTAAGGTAATTAAGGTTACGAGAGCAAGTTTAAATGCTAAAGGAAAGATAGGGAGTTCCCATAAACTCTAACAAAAGTCTAACAACTAAATCTAACATTGTGGAAATAATTTCTAGAACTTGAAAGTCAATGTACCAAAACATCTAGAGTTCAACCATAAGTCTAAACAAGAAGGGGTACAACCCCAAACTAACATAAAACTAACTAAAGAACTAGTCTAAGTCCGAAATGTGGAAACAGAAAGAGAACTCATGACAGCCCGGAAGAACTGGCTCACCCTTGAAGTCGAATGATCATTGATCTTCTAAGCGAGGTCTGCCAATAGCCGCCTGAAGATGCCCTGTACTCAACAAAGAAAGAGCACGTGCAGAATCAGTACACAATCACAGTATACTGGTAGGATCACGCGCCTATCCCAATAAGTGCAACATACATAAGCCATTACAACACAATAATAACATGCATACACCAAACATATACAATATCAACATCATTTACAGACAAGGTACAATTTCACATTTCTCAAGATACACAGTTACGACAAGTCAATGGTCCTCTCATAGAACACAAACCCAAACTGTTAGCATACCGAAATGTGGTACCCGATCCAATATTTATGCCAAAATGTGGCAATCGATCCCATATTTATGTCGGAACGTGGCAACCAATCCAAGTTAGTGTGTTGGAACGCAACATCCAATCCATTCAACAAGCCACAATCAGAATCACAAGTGTATTCTCATAATCATACAATCAAGTCATGATTCATGACATTCATCATTTATCTATCTCATTTACAGCTAGTGTGATCAATAATACAACATTCACATACATACACGTATTATAATGAAGCAAAAACGAATATACATCACACAACATGAAACCACAACCATCACCTACCTCGAAACAAGCTTGAATCCCCTAAGAAACTTGATTCTTCCCTTTTCGGATTCGTTCCATTTGTTCTTGGTCTACAAATAATTAATAAAACACGGGAATCAATAACCAATAACTAATGACCAACAATTCTATCAACCCATGATCCCAATATCCAAATTAGGGCTTTTCCCACTATAATTTCTAGATCAAAACCCTGCCCCATCAATAATTACCAACGAAACTAAGTTCTACAGATCAAAAAACGGATTCGGGGAGTGAAAATCTTACCTTTAGCCTCAAGAATGGTGGGAAACTGTCAAGAAAACACCTGGGTTGGTTCCTTACCTCTCAAGTTCAAAAATTGCAGAATAAAATATTTTTGGGGGTTTACTTCTAACTTTAAGTCGCGTTTGCCCCGCTATGGCGGCCCAACTCCCACCACAGCGGCCTCGCCCTGTCGGGAAAATCCCGCCTTAGAGGCTTACACAGAACCAGTGAGAAAATTAATAATTCCAAGACCCCTATTTCACAACACACCTTCATCCTATGACACTATGAAAAAACCCGTACACGCTAAGATCATTTTCGGGAGTTCTACTCACCCAAATTCAATTTCATAAAGTCGTACGGGTTCCATAACATCTTATCTATCTACTCAGGTGATCAAATACATAATTAAACCATCCAATTGTTACTAGATTTCCCTAAACCTTACTGACTCCGATATTGTCCAAAACTGGACTAGGTTGGGAAATTCCAAATTACTACGAAAAAGTTTTTTCGATCCAAAATTTTTCCCCGTTAGCTTTTCTGTAACGACAAGAACCGGTCATTAGAATTAACAAACTGTCCACTTTAACTGGCAGAATTACTCCCTTGAGCACTCATATTGATTCAACAAAGTAAGAATAAATAACAACAAAAGACTAGTGCAATAAAACACTTTAATATGAGAACTTCTATGCACCATTCTCCAGCAACAATGCCATTTTTTATAACATTCAATTAGATATGTAAAATTTTATGTCCAGATCATCGTATGCATATAAAACCTAATGAAGATTTGGGATCGATCCCACGAAGAATGGATGAATATAATTCATCCTATAATGTGCTTTATCTCACTAGAAATTCATTTGTTGATACAATTTATGCATGCAAGTAAATTGGGGATGGGGGTGGGGGGTGGGGGTGGGGTGAGTAACAATTAGAACACAAAATCTGAATGTTTGATATATCACAATTAGGGGTGTTCACGGGTCGGTTTGGATCGGTTATTGGTCAAAACCAAAATCAAACCAACTTAATCAGTTTTAAAATTATCAAAACCAAACCAAACCAAATATAATATACATTTATCTGTTTGGTGGTTATCGGTTGTAGTTTGGTTTGGTTCGGTTATTCGGTTATTAACCATATACAAAAATAAAAGAAACAATTCATTCAAAATGTGAAAAAAAGTGAACAATCCATTCAAAACAAAAAATAGTTAGAATGACTTAAATTACTGAACTTTCGATCACTAAATTTACTATCAATAAAGCTTTAAAATTCACTATATTGGCCTAGAAGGAAAGACAATAACATTTTCAGTCCCACAAAGAATTGTCATAAACACTCATATACATGAAATCAATAAGATAAATGTTTCATCTTGGACATTTTTTATTTCACTAAGTAAATTATAAAGAAATTTTAATGAAAATATGTATAAGATCTTTAAAATAGTTTATAAAAATAATATATTAAGTATGTATATTAATAAAATATATGTATATAATTCATTGGTTCGGTTCGGTTACTTCTTTGATTTTTTCGAATAAAACCATAACCAAACCAAATACTATCGATTTTCAAAAATATAAAACCAAACCAAACCAAACCCAAATAAAATCGGTTTTATTTTATCGATTTGGTTTATTTTTCGATTTGGATCGATTTTTATCCAAACGTGAACACCCCTAATCACAATAATGCATAATTGCAAAGCTTAAATAACGGTTTGCCAGAAGTAGATTGAGATTCTTAGGAGTATGATAATATGGAATAAAATCTTACAAATTGAGTATTGTTAATTGCAAAAAAATTAGTCAATTGTCAATGGGTAAACTAGATTAAAGATAATGATAACTATTTATCAATCACTTATCAAAAATCAGGTTTGGTAATGATAATTATTTATCAATCAATTATTACAAATCATGTGGATTTTTATCAAACCCCAACATGTATAACATTTAAATCAGTCTAGAAGTTTAATTCAACTAAACGATTTTATGCTTCAGTTGTTAAATGAACTAAATCGATTCATTATCAACCATCTCCTTTCACTTTAATGGTCTTTCACAAGCAACATTAAAGATCTAAAGTAAAGTAATCTCAAATTATAGATGAAATCATAAAGAGTCAACTGAACTCATATCAAATTAACACCGAATAAGCAATAAATCAACACCCAATTATAAAATTAATCATCTATACATTGCACCCCCTAAGATTATGGAGATTAGCTTCTCATAATAAAAGACAAAAGAATTGTACCGAAGTTATTACTCATAGCAGCCACTTTATTGGAAATCCTAAGAAAATAATTCTTATGACCTTCAATCTCAAGAAGGTACTCAAAAATCTTCAAGTACTAGGTTCTTTCCCAAATAGTAAGGGTTTTGCATAAAATACAAGAAAATTCAGAACAGTAAAAAGTATCTTTCTCTTTCTTCAAAGAGTTATTTATACATTTATTAAATTGTTCACAAAATTGCCCTTTGGTTTCACTAGATGAGATTAGTCATGATCGCCGAACAGATCGACGATGCGTCAAACATTAGATTCCATCACCAGTTCAGTTTCTCAAATTTGTTTTTTCTTCTGTTGCCTATAACTTTCGGTGATGCAAATTTTCTTTATTGAGTTACTTCGGTGATGCGCTAACTTCTCCCTTCCATCACCAAAATGACATGAACTTGGGAGGTTGAAAACTGGAACCTTCGGTGATGTGTGTTCTACTCAGTGATGTGTCAAGTTAACTTTGGTGTTCCTCATCATCGCCTATTTCCTTATATTTCCAAATCTTTAGCTTTTTTTGGTCTTGTTTATTTCCATGTCATTCTTATGCTCTCATAGCTAGAAGACAAACACATTTTTATCAAAAATGATATAAAAAGACATTGAGGACATAACTTTAATGCACTAAAAGCCTAAAATGAATCCAAAATTCCTGACTCATCAATGGTACGAACAACTCCAAAGCAACGGTAGCCTAAGAGGGCGTTAAGAATAAACAAAAGAAGGTGGTTGATGAAAATGGTGGGTAATGTAGAGGGAGAACCTGTGAAGGGCTTATATGCTTGTTGTTGAAGCCGAAGAAGTGTAGGTATCATTATTTGAGCGTGGGAATCTAATGACAAAATTAGCAATATGTAATATGTGTTATATAGACGAATATACATGCGCATTTAGAGAATACTATTATAAAGGAACATATAGCATGGAAGAAAGTACAGAAATAAGAAAATTATATTTTACAAAATTACCAGAACCTTTTAATTCAAAAGTAATAAAAAGTTGGAATGAAGCAGGATTAACAGATACCTTAGGAGCTAGAATAAAATTCTTACAACGATGGTTTATAGAACTATGTGAAAAACATAAAGAAGAAATAA
>JAJOOR010012911.1:0-25358 GCA_036250505.1 Solanum acaule
GGGGGGGGGCAGATAGTGGAGCATTGATATGATGTTAGGCAAAGAAACATATTTCTAAAAAGTCGAGGGTATGTTAGAAACAACTCTTAATTCCATAAGAATATAGAGATAAAAGATAGGAGATTTTCACAAATTGTATAGTGTTAAGAGTTAATTACATCTTATCTTTACTCTTTTTCAAATTACAAAAAATCTCTTAATTTGGTGGAATTCGGATACATCCCAAAATGTCCTAATACATCGCGTTCCGATTTGGGATACATCGCTCAATGTCCCGATACATTGCATCTCAGTTTCGGATACATTACTCAACGTCCTAATAAATCGCGTAAAGTAATATATCCGACCGATACATCACATAAAGTGATGTATCCGACTGATACATGTGTAAAGTGATGTATCCGGGAATAGGATATAGTAGAGATTTTGTAATTTTTTTCAAATGGTAGGAAATTTTTGAGAATATGGTAAAAGAAGTTGTGTATTTGATAATTTTCCCTAAAAGATATGCATTATATATTGCTCTTATTCTGTTTTCTTTTAAAACTCTACTTATGAGATTATACTTAGTATATTACTATTGTCGTTGTTATTATATAATATATTTATAAGGAAAATATTTGATTGGATGCATCATATATAGTATATGAAGTCAAGTGATCTACTATCTTTGATTTATTGTATGTATTTCCATGTGCTTCTACCCTAATTTTCTTATAACATGACCTCAAATACTATTGTTTTTCTATCTCTATTTTTTTTCATACTGTGTGGACTATATATATATAGAGATCGCGCTTGTTGACATATTTTAATGACTAATTAGGCTAAAAATAAAAATAATAATAATTACGTCTCAATTTTAAATTCATTGAACCGACCAAATGAATTCTCAATTTCATATATAGAAAGATCTTCAATAATTCATTGTGCGTTTAGTACATTCAAATTTAGTATTTATTTGGATTCTCATATGAAAAATCAATATTTCGTATTAAAAATACTAGGGACTGACTACTGTAACTGATTAAATTGAAATACTGAATCGTCTCGAATAATATACTCTAAGCTTTCTAATTGGTATCACCTCTTTCAACTTACATTATTCTTTTATCGTTTACTAGATATGTTTAGATCGAGAAAAACTTATTATTATTATTATTGTTATAAATAAATAACATGTCATATGCATTTACCTATAGTGCATACTAGTGTAGACCGGCTAAGTTTAGGTTCTTAATTAAATTTATAAAATTGTCACAACTATTTAATTACTTATCTTAGAAGTGAAGCAAGTGGCAATCATTTAATTTACCTTACTGAAAAAGATATTGTTTTAACTAATTTATATTTTGCTTAAACAATTTCTTGTTAAAAGATTTTTTCCTCACTTTCATTGAATATGAGTTCTTTATCTAAAGGTAGTAATTACTTTTATTATTTTGTGAGTTGTTTAGAAAACTTACTTTACTCAAGTGAATTATTCAAAATTTATGACAAATTTTCCTCTCTAAGTTTCATTCCAAAGTCCAAAAACCATTCGCTAGCAATCAACCATATATTTTATAAAAGAATTTAAGTTATATATGTGCACTATATATATCATTACAGAGATTTCTCATTTCTTTAGGTGAAGTTTACTTATAACAATAATTAAATCTTCATAGCAAGACTGATATGATAACTTGAAAAAAAAGACCAGTAATCTATTATAACCGGCTAAATTGAAATGATGGTATAACTTATATTTATATAAATATATTAAGTTATTGCACCAATCCAATGACTTAAAATTGGAAAATAGGTGTTTACCTGAATTATATTTTGGTTTTAGTTATTAAAGGGGAAGAGTATTTTGGAAGGAAGATATATATTCAATGAGTACAATACAAGTTATGTCAAAACAATAAAGGCATGTAATATATTCATGAAAGGTTGTGGCCAGATGCTAAGTATCAATCTAGTAAATATTTCGATATCGAATTGAGAAAATAATTTACCTCTAATACAAAGTATTTTATTATATAAATGAGACTTTTTAACGTGATTTTAAATCTATCAAACTCAAAAATGAGTATCTAATAGATACTAAAAACAAAAAAAGGCATGTAATTTTAGATGCATCAGTAGTTAATTTGTTACCGTTTATCTTATCTTTTTTTGTAGGCAGATGTCCAAAAATCAAATCATCATCGATAAGTCAAATAAAAATAGTTTTACTAGATTATTGGTATTATAAGGTTATTGGGTTAATAATGTGGGAGTGATTTAGATTGGAATTTTATAATTATGGATTATCTTTTAGAGAATATATTATGTTATTTTTATTTCAAATATGTATTAATATAACCGATAATTCACTCGTAAAGCATGGATTATATTATAGAGTTGCAGAGGATGATTTTACAATTCAAATATGTGTTAGCATAATTATAATTCGATCGATTTTAATTCGAATCAATTAATATCTTATTGATTTAATTAGTGATTAATATGTAATAATTGTCAAGTTTAAAAATTCAATCCGTTCAATAAACTTCACGCGCTAGAGAGCATGTCCATAGCACTCGCTTTCCTTATTGGTGCAAAAACGTCAATCAATCATATCCAAGTAATATGATTGGTGCGTGACATACACTTGCTCATTAGATGGAGAAGTCAACCTTTTTGGGTTTAAAAAGAACAAAGTGAAATGTCAAAAATAACGGCCGTTAACACCGCCAATAATTACGCGCGAACGTCTACGTTAAGGTTACGGCGTACACGTATATAATATAAATACGCGTATTCAACTATTCGCGATAGTGAATAATGATTTTTGAAGCTCATTTAAGAACGATTTTTTTAAAAGTCCGATCAAGTATGCATACCCGTCAACCTGCGAAACTTGATCGAGTTGAATTGAGTCGGTCTATATTGATAACTTTACTGATCAGCAAACAATTCCTTAAAAAGATTTCGCAATTTCATAAAGTTATTAAGTTTGAATGTTATGAGAAAAACATAAGTCAAATGACGGAATAGAAAGATCGACACTTTTTTCTTTTTAATTTATTTATAATGTGATACATAAATAATAAAAGTATTAATTCTAGATGTTTTTTTCCCTTTGTTTAGAAATGAATCTTACTTAGTCTACTATATTAAGTAACTCCATAAATCTAACCTATTAAGGTATATATTTGTGACCGAAAATTCTAAGGATATTTTATATCATTATACACATTTTCGTTTTAGAATAATTATTTTTTAACTAAGACATGGAGTATAAATTAAAAATGAATGGAGTATGATTTATTTTGTATTAAATTGACTTTGAATGAACTTAAAAAAAAAACACCATCCAAGAAGATTTTATATATCCGATCAAAATTACTTAAGAAAATATATGTTACTTATTATTGTTGTTATGTAATAAAGGAACAATATAAGTTGTGAATCCAACTAAATCTAATAATTTAAGTACATATCTTACATATAATATATCAAAATTATTTGTTTCATCCTCAAACTATTGTCAGCCTTAAAAATACTCTTTTACTTAACTAATTGAACTTAAATACTTCCCCCACCCACAATCTTGTAATAAGAATGAAATACACTTATAATTTGTATCAGGACGAATATAAGTTTAGTTAATCAAGTAGAAAAATGTTTTTAAGACTATCAATAGTTTAGGGATGAAACTTATAATTTGTATCAAGTTGAGAGGCGTTTCCAATATTTCTCTATCTAAAAATAATTTAATTCTAATTTTTTAATTTTTTTTATCGTTAATAAAATAATTTATACTCATACAAATTCTATAACTTCATGTCAAGTTAAACTATATCAATAAATTTCAAATTTTGAATCCGCTTGAAATTCGAAAGCGGTGAGAAACGTATGGGACCCGTGTGAAAATGAGAAAGAGAAATATGTGTGTAGATTGACTGATTGGTTTTAATAAAAAGTTAAAAAAGAAGGTACAGCTAGCAATGAGTAAGAGGCTCACCTCACCTACTTGCACCTTCTTCTTCATCATTTTATAAACTCATTCCAATAATAAACTCTTTTTTCATTTTCTCTATTATTCTTTCTCTTCAAAGGTACATCAAATTTTTTTCTATTTTCTTTTTTTGTTGTTGTTTGTTGTACTGTTGAGTGTCTTTGTGAGTGTGAGTGTTCGAGTCAGTTTGTGTGCAGTTTTTGTTGATTCTCATCAATACATATATCGTGTTAATTACTTGAGTGTGGTGTTTTTGGCCGTGTTTGGTGTGCGAGTCAGTTTGCGTGCATTTTCATTATTTCATAAGGTGAAGTATACACTCTTTTTTTTTGGTTCAAGTAAAAATGATAGTTGAAAATTGAAGTTTGTATTTGACAAATACAAATTGGAGTTTTTGAATTTTGGCTATGAAAAATGAAATTTGAAAATTGCAGTTTGTAATTTGGGGACGAATATAAATTGGAGTTGTTTTTTTGAATTTTTGTCAGTTATTGGAAAGGAGTAAATGTAAAAACAGCAAATTTCTGAATTTTTCGAAATTTTATGGCCAAACATGATTTCTGGAGTCTATGAGTTTTATTTTTAGAGTTATGGTATTCGGGTCAGATTTTGCGCAATTTGAGTTAACTTTTTAGTTGCAATTGCTGTTTTTTTTCACTTTTGCGGAGTGAGTGTTCGAGTCAATTTACACGCAATTTTATTACTGTTCAGTTTTTGGCTCTGTAATTCTCTACACGAAGTTTTGCTTTTTAGTCTTCAATTTGCATTGTATTGATGTTTTTCTGACATTTTTTGCTTGATATTTCAGGGTAAAAAGCTATTTACTTGAGTGAAATTTTGACAAATTTGGAGAATTTGACAACTTTTTTCTGCATTTCTCAAGAGGTATGCTTTTGAATTATTGCATTTGTGTTTTCACATATTTTTTTCGATTTATTCAAATTACTAAAGTGTGACAATGACGTGTTCGAGCTGCGGAATCAGTCCTTTTTGGATTCAGTGTGAACGTGGGATGCTTTGATTTTTGAATTATAGCATTTGTGTTTTCACATATTTTTTTCAAGTATTATTCAAATTACTAAAGTGTGATGATGACGGGTTTGAGCTGCGGAACCAGTCACTCAGGTCTCTTTTTGGATCTGTGTGAATGCGGGATGCTTTGATTGTTCAAATTACTAAACCTGTCGGTTCAACTATAAAATGTTTGTGGCCCCATCTGTTTTCTCAAATTTATTTTACTTTTTTTTTTTCTGATTGACAAGAATCTAAAAAGAATTTCAACTTTTTCTGCTAAAATGGGCCATAAAAACCCCTTTGTGCTGGCAAGCATCATTATGACAACATTGCTCCAGCTTGAAGATTATGTTGGGAGGTGGTGGTGGGGTGGCCCACACCCTTCACCTCATGATTACGCATATACGTACACACTTTTTCTGTTTCAATTTATGTGACGGTGTTTGACTGAACAGTAAACATGGAGTTTGAGTTTATTTAACAAAGAGAATGATTTTTTGAAATTTATGGTATTAAACATCAACATGATGTAATGTGGCTATAAAGATGTGCTAATAATTCTTTTGAAATTAACTAATAAGGAAACAATGCCACATAAGATGGAACAGAGAGAGAGATAGCGTGTATGTGTATATTCATTCTGTTACGTTTTTGGGATATTCTCTTTTTGACCATGATTTTCTAAGATATTTTGAAGTTTATGGTATTAAACATCAAAATGACGTTATGTTGCTATAAAAATGTGCTATTAATTCTATGAGACAGACTAATAAGGAAACAACGCCACATAAAATGGAACAGAGGGAGAGTGTGCACGTGTGTATGTATATTATGTTGCATTTTTAGGAGAGTCAAGGATATTCTTTTTTTGACCACGATTTTCTATGATATTTTGAATTATTAATTATTGCGACTTATAGTACTTCTTGTATTGTTTCTAAATATGTAAATTTTATTTCTATAAAACTTCGAAGATTCTGTATCCAAATTCACATAGAAAATTAAGTAGTTTGATGCTCTCTCTGTGTATGTATATATATTCAAGTTTCGTCTTTGTTGCATTGAAATGTAGATGAATTTTCTATCTGTACATTCATAATTCATTGTATTGTTTTTGATAATTTACAGGTAAAAAGTTTAGTTTAGTAGAAAAAGAGAATATTTAGCATGGGTTCGGATTTCGTGGTTGAGATAGATTGTAGCAGCTTCTTTGACCATATGGAAGATTTGATTGAGTTTTCCCCTGAGAATGAGTGTGGTGGCCTTGACGCTGTTGATTGTAAGGATTTTCCAAGCATTTGGAACGATCCGTTGCCTGATTCCGACCCTCTTTTCTCCGGCAGTTACAGCAATTCAGCTTCAGATTTCTCAGCGGAGCTCTCAGTTCCGGTGAGTGCAGTCTGCAGCAACTGAACTTCACTGTGATTTTCTTAAATTTGCACCATCATTATTTTGGGGGTTTTTCGGACATTAATGTGGTAGTAAACAGAATTACGAAAATTATGCATTATAAGTGTAAGTAATTGTCGTGGGACGTGTGTGATTGGTTGCTATATTTTTTTAAGCATTTGACTACGAAAACAACCTCTCTGCATCCATGAGGCAGGGGTAAGGTCTGCATACATCCATGGTGTTGTCGTTGGTTGTCGGTGTTAACTTTTAAAAGTGATTTACAGTCAGTTCAATCATTTGGGAGATTTTAGAATTTGATAAAATTGTCCATACATTCGACTGATAACAACTTGTTGATAAGGTTTTAGTTGAAATTTCACTTTCAAATTCAATCTGGTATGATGTGAGAACATTTACTATGAGGTGGGGTAAAGGGGTGCCAGCCTTATTTAAAGTCACTTAAAACCTTTGCTGGTGGGATCCTCTAAAAATATCGTTGCACCCGTGTTGGATCCACTAACACTGAATAACTTTTGGATGATTCGACACCCACTCGGGGGGATACTCTGTTTCTCCATTTAATGCCCATAAGGATGTTGTCCTCCATGGTAGGTAAAATCATACAAATTTTGTTTCCTTCCATTTCCACTTGTATTGGTTGATGTTTTGACTTTTGAGGGTCCGTCATAATAAATGAGGAGGTATGTTGAACTAACATTATCTTGTGGGATTACACTGGGTATGTTGTTGTTATCAATTGTGTGTTGTTTAGAACTATGTTACTTGGACCCTTCGGAAATGTTGCTCCACCCGTGTTAGATCCTCCAACATACGACATGGTGCAGCGACATTTTTGGATGATTCGAGCAACATATGTTTTGCTTACTAATCTGGCTTAGGCGTTAAAAGAAATGAATCCATACATTTTCCTTCAATTAATTACTTTTGTAGTTTCTAATTTTGTGATGTTTGTGTTTGTTCATATATAACTTTAGATAAACTCTAATCATATGATTCTCTCTTCTGCTTTTGTAGTACGAGGATATCGTTCAACTCGAGTGGCTTTCAATGTTCGTGGAGGATTCCTTCTCTTGTGAGGGTTTGACACTGGGAAAAGAACATTGTTCTGTCAAAAAGGAGTCCTCTGATAGCAAATTCCTGACCTCAAGTCCTGTTTCTGTACTTGAGAGCAGCAGCAGCAGCAGCAGCTCATCCACATCAAGCTCGGGACCGGGGAAAACACTTCCTCCTCTTAGTCCATGCCCCCGTGGTCCACAACGTGCTCGGACTAAACGTCCTCGTCCTACAACTTTTAATCCCCGGCCAGTAAATCACCTCATGTTTCCAACATCAGTAATTCCCCAGCAATTTGTTGCCCCTGGAGTCAACTCATTGGACTCTGAGAATTTCGCCGAGTCTCCCATGAAGAAGAAAAAGAAAATCAAGTTGTCAGTTCCTCTAGCTCCAACCGAGACGAATCAGGATAATTACCAGCCCACGCCACAAGCAGTTAGGAAATGCTTGCATTGCGAGATAACAAAGACGCCTCAATGGAGAGCCGGTCCAATGGGACCAAAAACCCTCTGCAACGCCTGTGGTGTTCGCCACAAGAAAGGCAGGCTCTACCCTGAGTACCGTCCTGCAGCAAGTCCCACATTCGTTCCATCCTTGCACTCCAACTCTCACAAGAAGGTTCTGGAAATGAGAAGTAACGGCTTCCCCGAGGAGGAAACACATTACAAGCAGGCCAAGCCTAGACGAGCCCACCCCCTTATCATTGGCCAAGCTGAAAACAACACCACAGCTAGTACTACTCCAACCGCGCAATCAGATCTCAACCCCGAGTAACAAAATCATCATAGGAACAGACAGAGCAGACACCAGTTTTTCCTAGTCCTCATTTTTTTCAGGTCTCTAGTGTTATTTACTTACTGTTTTTTCATTGCTTTGTTCATTGGTTCTTTGTACAAAGATGTAGGGGGGGAGGGGGGGGGGGGTATAGTAAAGAAGTAGATGACATATTTTAGTTGGTAGCTAGAATTAAGAGATGAAAATGGAGTCAGGCTAGGCAAGCTATAGTGTTATTTAAGGCTAGATTTGGAGTCTTTATTAGTGTTAGTGATCTTTTTGTTAGACTTGTGGCCTTCCTTTTTGTCTCATCTTTTTGATGGGGAATTCTTTTTGCAGTTACTATGATTGTTTTTACAATATTCTATTCTTGAATGAGTAATGGTTTCAAGTAAGTCTTTCCCTCCCAACAACTTTTGGTTCTTTTGGTCCTGCGGATCATTTTCTTCTGTTCAAATTGTAAGTGTATATAAGAGATCATCTCTTCAAGATGAAGTTTTTTATTTGGAGTTGGAGATATGTGACACAAAAATACTTGAGTAAATTTTCATAAACACCCTTATAATCTTGGATAATATGACATGGTATATATAAGAAATTTAGTAGTAGTATTTTGTTTTGAGTTATTGGTAAAAAAAATATATATCTAAACTACAATTTTTTTCGTGAGTTTCATGTCTTAACAATTTATTGTTTTTCTTATTTTCCTAAATTATTGATGGTCATGAAGTTCGAATTTGTGAATTTGATTACTTTTCGTGTATATTATTATTATTATTACATGCTGTTTTTTGAATTGAAATTTGGTGCATCCATAAAAAACATACTGGTGGTAATCAATACTCACCATATTCGCCAGGACAAATGACTTTTCTTTAGTCATTTCAAGATTGTGAAACTCGACTAATGAATTTGATCGTTTTTTTATGTACTTGTTGATATTCTTGAATACTGACAATTGACTTGTTTGACTTGAAATTTGATGTGTACATCGAAAATTTATGGTTATACATACCATGTTCGCTATAAACTAATGTTGTTCATTTAGTAATTTCATGATCGTGAAACTCAAATTATTAATTTGATTACTTTTCATGTGTATTAATACATGCCAATTTTCTTAAATATTGTTGACAAATTTTGTTTGGCCTAAAATATGGTGTGTCCATAAAAATGTCATGTGATCAATATCACCATGTTTGACATAAATAACCTCGTTCATTTAGTAATTTTGTTGTCATAAAATCCAAACCCATGAATTTGATCATTCATCGTTTGTATTAGTATGTGTGATTTTTTTCTAAATATTGTGGACAAACTCTATCTGGACTTAAACTTTGGTGTGTCTATCAAAAATATCGTTGTGATCAATACTAACCATGTTTGTCTTTTTGGTCATTTATCATTTGTATTAGTGTGTGTGATTTTTTCTAAATATTGTGGACAAGCTCTATCTGGGCTTAAACTTTTGTGTGTTTATCAAAAATGTCGTGGTGATCAATACTAACCATGTTTGCCAAGACAAACTTTGTTCATTTAGTCATTTCATGGTCATGAATTAGATTACTTTTTGTGTTTATTAATAGATGCTGATTTTTCTAGATATTGTTGACTGACTGTGTTTGACTTGTAATTTGGTGTGTCCATCGAAAATGCCCATGTGATCAAATACTCATTATTTTCCATGATTAACAACGTCCATTTAGTTATTTCATGGTCATCAAACCTGAATATATGAAGTTGATTACTTTTTCGTGTGTATCTGTACATATGATTTTTCTGAATATTACTAATCGATAATGTTTGGCTTACAATTTACGGAAATGTATTGGTGATCACTACTCACTATATTCACCACGACTAACGACATTCATTTAGTCATTTCATGGTCATAAAAATTGAATTCATGAATTGATTACTTATCATGTGTAATTGTACGTGCTTATTTTCTTGAATAATGTTTTCAGACTTTGTTTGGCCTGAAATTTGGTGTATTTGACGAAAATATCTTGGTGATCAATACTAACTATGTTAGCCATGACTAACGTCATTCATTTAGTCATTTACGATCATCAAACTCGAATTTATAAATTTGATTACTTTTTTTGTGTATTAGTACATATTGATTTTTCTGAATACTGTTGGTCGATTCTGTTTGACCTAAAATTTGGCGTGTCTATAAAAATGACATAATTTTCGAGGTAAAGGGGGCAGAATCTCTAGTTCTTTTCTGAAATCAAAACAAAAAATATACACCATATTTTCCATGACTTGCAACGTTTATTTAGTCATTTCATTGTCATGGATCATGAATTCATGAATTTGAATACTTTTTGTGTGTATACTACATGCTGATTTTTTTGAATATTATTGATAGACTTTGTTTGTTCTGAACGTTTTGTGTCCATCTAAAATGTCCTGGTGATCAATATTTACCATTTTTTCTATGACTAACGTCTTTCATTTAGTCATTTGATGGTGTCATGAAATCCAAATTCATAAATTTGATTAATTTTCGTGTGTATTAGTAAGTGTTGATTTTCCTAAATATTAACATAAATCGTTTGGCTTGAAATTGGTGTATCCGTCAAAAATGTTTTGGTGGTTAATACTCACCATGTTTGCCATGACAAACGTCGTTCATTTAGTCATTTTATCGTCATATAACTCAAATTCCTCAATTTGATTTTTTTTCGTATATAATATTACATGTCGATTTTCCTTAATATTGTTAATAGACTCTGATTGACTTAAAATTTGATATGGCCATCGAGAATGTCCTAATGATCAATACTCAGCCATATTCGTCATAAATAACATCATTCATTTAGTCACTTTATGATTACGGAACCAAATTCATATATTTGATTACTCTTCATGTGTTAATATTAATACACTAGTCCTGGACTCGTGCTTTGCACGTGAGTCCTGTGAAAGGTATGAATTACTGTCAAAATCACAGTTTAATCAGTATCACAAGCTATTCAAAAAATAATAACTTTAAATAGATGAACAATCAATGTATTCAAATAACTTCTTTATTGTATGTCAAATGATTAGGCATTTGATGAACCTGCAAAATTTAGTTTGGTAACTAAAATAATGAGTTACATTTTTATGTTATTAGGTCCAAACATATGATATATTAGTATGTGCAAAAATGATTAATGGTTCTCATTTAAATGCACAATAAGAAAATTTCTACACATACCTTAAATTGATATCTATACTTCGAGTCCAACACCCATACAATTCTAAATGCTTCATGGAAGAAAAATTCTATAATGGAGAAAGAAAGCAAAAACGAAAAGTTGAGGATATTGCAAAGAAAGTCCTCATGCCCTGAAAAGAAAATTTTGTTATTGTTAGAGATAACATATCAACATAAGACTGTTCATTGTTTAATACTACACATGTATTAAATATACTCTCTCTTTTTCCGCTGCTATTTTTCTTCTTGATTACCAATTTTCAGCATTTTTTTGGTTATCCTCACTTGCAACTTCTAACTATCTTATCTTCTCATGTTGAATTATGCAATTTCCTTAATTCGATTTCCTATTGTGAGTTTCCATCTTTGTAAGTTGGTTCTTAAATAGCATTAGAAAATGACCTTTAAATACAAATTTTAATTCTGAAATTGATTTCTACATTAAAGTGATGAATGACTTTCCATTTCATAACTTTTCAAATTCTTCCATTATGAGATTTATGATTACGATTAAAAGCAATATAAATGTACTCATTTATCAAGAAAATGATAATTTAATTATTAAAGGGCTTAAGGACTTCAAATTCTACCATTATGTAATTAAAATATTTATATTTAATCAAATTTTAATTTAGTAGAGGTGCAAAATGGTAATTCAACTTTTCACTTTGGAGCTTCCCAATGAAGTTAATTTTTCTGAATATTGTTGACTTACTCCATTTGGCTTGAAATTTGGTATATCCATAAAAAATGTTTGTGTGATCAATACTTACCATGTTTGTCATGACTAGCGTCATTCATTTAGTCATTTCATGGTCATAAAACCCGAATTCATGAATTTGATTACCTTTTGTGTGTATAATTTAGGTCAACTTGGCATCAAGGAGTGTTTTAATACAAAGAGAGTGACAATTGAAATATGAAACTCACAGAAAGGTAATAGTTCAGGTAGGTCACAATAAAACAAAGAATATTGAGGTTTGAAGCTCACAAAAAAGTGATTGTACTATTCATTTAAAGGATTTGAAACAAAGAATGATGAGTACAGCTAGTTACTCCACATGAAACCTTGAATTTCATTAAACCTGCTATTCAACAGCTTTGTCAAAACACAACCAGAAAGCTAAAAGTAAGTTAGAAATGAAAATCATAGACACAAAAAAGGGAGAAGTTAACACAGATATTCTTGAAAAAGCCATATATAAACATTATGTATAGTTATAACAATATAATGTTAGTTAACTGTACAATAAAAACACAAACATTAGTATGTATGCTCTTATGCATCAATTTCATTCTGCAACAGCAAACTGATCAACCAACCTGAAACAAGTGGATACCAAAGAAAGCCATATCAAGTTGGTGTTTACACCATAAAGCAATTAATCCATTATATTGTACAACAATAACAACAAAAAACACAGTGCAATCGCACAAGTGGGTTTGGAGAGGGTAGAATGTACACAGACCTTACTCCTGCCTTTGTGAGGTAGGAGGTTGTTTCCACTAGACCCTCGGCTCAAAAGAAAAGTAATTGAAGCAAGTATCAAGAAAATATGACAGCAAATGAAGCAACAGATAATGATACCCATTGCAGAATCCAATATACTGTGTGAGACAAATTATTTATACTTAATGAGGATCTATATAGGTCGATCTCTCCAAAAAACGTTATGGTAACCGTGTTGGATCCTCCAGAATTGCACTACTTTCGGAGGATCTGGCACGCACTTGGTTACATTTTTGAAGAGTCCAAGCAGCATAGATGAGGATAACACAAGATTTCCAATCAATACAAATTTGAAATGAGGTACTCTCATGGGACGGGTAGCAAAAGCAGTCAATGATGAACCTTTGAGCATGTGACTATGTACTCCAACCATTTAAGGCCTAACTAGCACCAACTTATAAAACCAGGAAGCCAGCCAGAGTACAAAGTAAGTGTTATCAAGTACTCCCTCCATTTCAATTTGTGTGTTTGGTTTTGAATTGACATAGAATTTAAGAAAGTAAAAGAGTTTTGAATCTTGTGGTCTCAAACTAAAGATGTGTAGAGTGTACTAAAACACATTTTAATCTTGTGGTCTAAACATGTCATTTGAAAGTTATAATAAAAGATTTGTCAAAAAGGAAAGAGACATTCCTTTGAAACAAACTACAAAGGAAAGTAAGACAAACAAATTGAAACAGAGGGAGTATCAAACATTGTAGAACCAGGTTACTGCATGCCGAGTCTGGATAGCTTTAGGAACCTAGGTACATTTTGGGGAAAAGCACATCATTGGCTTTTACCTGAATTGAAAGAATGATCTTTGAACAAAAAGAACTTTTACCGATAATCAACGCCAGTACTGGGCCCAACGGTGAATGGTCTCAACCATTTGCGGAAATAATGCACTAACACTTTCGTTGATAAGATCCTGAAAGAAGTGAATGCATTCCTCATCGTCCAAGTCTAACCGAAACTTCTCTTGAAGCTAATAAAGATAAAAAGTTATATCAGAAGAGGGAAATATGAGGAGTGATCTAAAAGAACATGAAAGTCGTAAAATAGGTAAGCAAATAGATAAATAAGGCAACCTTAAGAATGCCCTTCTCGGGATCAGAAGCTATGTCAGGAATATTGGAACCGGCCATCAAATGGAACAAATTTAATATGAGGTTGCTTGATTTTCGTAGAATGTTGTATGCTTCACAACAATAGGATTTGAACCTGGTGTAGTATTGACTGCAAGAAAATAAGAGGAACAATTTAACATTGCTCTTGGAGCTTCATCAAACACATCCCTACAGATGAATTTTTGAATGAAAACTCCCAAATCAAGAGGAGCTATGACAAAACTTGGTTAGAATCTTGAGATAGGTCACTCAAAGCAAATATTAGATGACTTTCATACAGGTACCTTTCTGCTCCACCCATAGCTTCAACCATTTCTTTGCAAAGTTTCATTGGCGGTGGAAAGGGCTTAGGATCTCGACCTAAAATGAAACCAAAATCAACATGGAAAAGACGCCCGTCATCTCTTAGAAGAAGATTGTCAAGATGCCTGCATATGAAAAAACATGATTATTAAACATAATTCAGTTTCAAAAAAATAATATATCACTTCAAATAACCTTGATGGTGGATGTTAGAGAACCAATGACGTCAAACTTGATTACTGATTTCAGTTTTAATTATTAGAAGTTCCATAAAAACTGTTATTTGCCTCCGAAGAAACACATATCTACAGTTACAGTAGTTATATTCTCTAAACTTGACAGTGATCGACTTGGCAGCAATCTACTTAACTTATTCACTTAAGGATTTTAAGATTATCATAAATCCTGCACACATTATCTAGAACTTACAAGGACACTTCAATAGTGGAAAGATAAAGAAAGAGTGAAGCAAGTTACAGCAAGTCACCTGTCCCCAATGCCCAATATGTACGTGATGACGGAGTAACCAGCACAGCTTTTTATAAATGTCTCAAGACATGTAGAAGTAATACCAAATGGTCCATTCTCATCAGGATGAAACTTCTGCAGGTAGCTTACAATACTTCGATGCTCTGATATAATCTGATAAAACAAATTAAGGGTAGACTTAGTTGCTATTTAATATAATATTAGTATGCAGAAACTTCTTAATAAAAAAAGATTAAATCGAAAAAATATGAGAACATCTAGAATTCCAGTAAAATGTCATCAAAATGAAAAGTACAAGACAATCAACTTAAAGTAGTATTTGACATACATTGGCATTACGGGGGTGCTGCAGCACAATGTGCTTGAAGCTTTAGATTTAAAAAGGATCCAAGACAATAATAGAAGTAATTCATCTTAAATGCAGACATTTGAGAGTAGCCCCTTAATGGTTTTATTGACATTATAGATCAAATACCTGTGCTAACGGTTTAGATGGGATAAATTCCAACATGCCCTCGTCATGTCCAGTTGCCAATACTCTGTATGGAGTCAAATGCAAATCAAGATTCTCCAATTTGAGCAATCGGTCCATAAGTGACACCATTTGGACAACCTGAATAACTAGAAGTCAGTACATTCTTTATCTCTCGGAAATTTTCTTTTACGGTAAAAGCCTACAATAATTAGTTGGCTCCCTCATGAATTTGAAACTAATTCTGACCCTATAACCAATAGGAAAGGCATGCCTGTATCTGTCAATCTCATTTCTTTCTCATGTGAGAAAGTCAGGATAAGAATACCCCTCTTGTTCCCTCAGCGAAGACAAACCAAAACATAATTCACAACAAACCCATTGTTTCAAAATGGTTACAGCAAAAGCAATCTAAATTATTGAGCATATACCAGCTGGTCTTGTCGAAGATCGTCTCCTTTCTTAAATATGATCTTGCAACATCCACCATTTGCTGTTCTAAATGTCAACCGCAATGGATGCAATGCACTTTTAAATATTGAAGACTCTGATGGGATGATCCCAGTGATCAACATATCAGGGGCAAGAGGAGATCGTATTGGCTACAAAAAATCAATAATCAGCATATTGTGATTTCGGAAATTTAAATGCAATATGCATATTATAGAAGTTACTACTTTGATGTCAAGTAGACCCATTGAACAATGTAATTACCTCGTCAAAGTAAGTGAGCTCACTAAGGAGGCCAGAAAGAAGCTGCCTAAGCTTTTCAATTTTCTTTTGTGTGCCACCGCGAACATTTCTTACATCCCTCATTATAGAGCATAACTGAGCAGTCAATTCAGTCTGGCGCACCAAGCTCTGCCACAACTTATAGCCATCTTCATCTCCACTTGCACCAGCTCCTAACTATTATTATGTAGATGTAGTCAATAACCAGAAAAAATCTTTTAAGAGTAACTTTTTTGTTTTTGATAAGCCAAAAGTATTTGTTAATAACACCAAGTCGGTGTCATAAAAAATGTACAAGGTGTGCATGTGACTCGGCTTGAGTCATACACCATCTTCCACCTCCATACAACAAGGTATTTTCTCCTTAATCCAAAAACACAAGTAAAATAAAATAAAAAGATCTTCTAATGCTTCCTACATCATTCCCACTATATATGTGTGTATAAACATATGTATGTATGTGTATGATATCATATATACTCCCTCCGTTTCATTTTATATGATGGTTTTTGACCGAGCACGGTGTTTAATGAAGTAAAAGAGACTTTTAGCACATGTCTGGCATTTGATAAAGAAAGAGAGACTTCAACAAGTGATGACATTTCTATGGCTGTAAGAGAATGTCAATAAAGATAGAATGAAAAGTTTTTAAGTTGAAGAATTCCCAAATACATAACGTCCTTTTTTTTCTGCAACAAACTAAAAAGGGAAGAGTGTCATATAATTTGGAATAGAGGAAGTAATGTATAACATAGACTATATAATATGTACATATTTCTGGTGAAATGGCATAACCAAAGAAGTTTTTAAAACTAGCACCTCACTCTATTCAGATTTCTTATTAAAATATAATTATCCATATTCAGACAATTATCGCAATAAGATAATAGCATATATGAGAAATAATGACAGATATCCCACCTTCAACATACTTTCTTCCAGAATTTCATAGGTACAATAAAAGCGCTTTGCATATGCTGGATCATGAAGTTCCACTGCTACAAACCATCGGAGAAAGCTTGCCAACTCAACATTCCTTAATGCTGCAAGGGAAAAAAAAATGAAATCGTTACCTGTTGTCTATTGGTAAGCTATGGATCATCACTTTGCACCTAGAAAACTTTGATGTATATTACAGCAAGCGTACACCGTTGCACAAGGAAATGAGAAAGGCAAGATTTGTCAGAGCGCTCAAAACGAAGAGCTTGAACCAACTGAAGGAGGTAGCACTGAAGCTCTTCATCATCAGCTTTTTCAAGAACACTAACGGCATAGGCACGAACCTGTCACAGCATTTCAAATTAGGACTCTTTCAAATCAGAATATGATGTGAAAATTACATAAATGATCGATCTAAATCAAGCTGCAATAAGCAAAGTGGAGTCACATTTTACTACCAAGGGTGAGCAATTTTATCAAGGACTAACAGCCTAATTTGTTCTCGCTAAACAGTTTCTTTCCCTATGGTACTCCATACTCATAGCCATCTGTGAGAGGGTTCCTGAGAACCTTGACTTAGACGGCAGCACAAAGAAGCAAAGGTCAAGCATTTCTCTCCAAATAAATCTTCTCTCAAGCATTTCTGGAACTATATTTCTTGGACAATATTTCTTATTAGTAACTACTTTGGACTGCACATGATGAAAACAATTTTCCTATACATTTACAACTTCAAGTATCAGTGCTTAACTATTACCTCTTCACTCTCAAAAACAGGAGATAGAAGTTCCAGTGCATCACATAGGTCAATTGATTCCCACTTGTGCATCAGTTCTAAGGCTTGCTTTGCTTCCTGCATAAAATTCAAAAAAAAATAATAATCTTTAACTTGATTTAACTTGGTTCAGTAAAGCAAATATCCATGGTATAAAAAACTAAGAAGAAAAATGAAAATTTCCAGACACTTGATTTATTCATCTTTTTTCTTTTTTATATATATATATATATATAACGATGCCTCGACCAGAAGAGGTCAATTAAGACAATGCATATCATGAAGTACAGTCTACAGATGATGGTATCTCCTCCTTAAGACTGTACATCGGGCATACAAGTTCAAACAACTTGCTTTCAGGAGATGTCTTCTGAGATATTCTTTCCGGAGAAGGAAGTATTGAAATAATGTAGACAGTTTGCAGTTGGTGTTCAATGAGCCAAGAATCTATCCGAAGTATGTCTTTTTTATATTTCAATATTTATGTCTACTGATGGTCAACTCCACCAACATGAAGGTACGGTTCTAAAAGCCTGAATGAATGAGGGTTGTGGTCAGAGGCGGGACCTATGTAGAAAGGTGTGGGTGCACGTGCACCCATTAGCTTCGGAAAAATTATGTAAATATAGTTTTTTTTTTTTATGGCAAGGAAAACCCGCAGCCGCTACCCTTTGGGTGTGCACAAGGTAAAACTCCACTCCTATGCAATAGCTCGCAAACCACATAGGAGAGGTAGCCCGCACTAGGCAAGCCCGGTGCGACGAGCTCGACCCAAAAGGCAAACCCCTTGCTTTCGCTGGCAAGGGGTTTCGAACTTGAGACCTCCAACACGGAAGTCCCAAGCCCAAACCACTGGGCCACCCCGAAGGGTAATTATGTAAATATAGTTATATACCTTGAGATATTAATATGTATTGTCTTAGGTACACTGTGACACCAAAGTGAGTTTGGTGAATTAGTTGAAAACGCTACAGAATACCTCCTGCAACGTTGAAGGTCCTGGGTTCGAATTCCATCAACAGCCTTCCCACTGTTTTTTTTTTCTTTCTGGATTTAGCTTACAAAAGCTTAAAAACACATGGGTAAGGGCGGTTGGATGGTTTTGAACACGTGACCTCATGGTGCAAAGTGCACAAAGAAAACATTGCACTCAAAGTCATTCAATTAATACAAGTACTATGTTTAATAAAATTATCACACAAAGTGGTATTGTGCAACATGCTTTAACTAACATGTGTTAGTCTTTGATGGTGCACCCATCGTTTTCAAATCTTGGGTTTGCCACTGGTTGTGGTAGATTAATGTCCAGTGTAAAATAAGTCTAATTAAGATGAATCCTGTGAATACTAAAGATATCTCGCATAGAGTGAAATGGATATAGAGAATTCATATAGCCGACCCAACCAGTTTGGGATTGAGGAGTAGTTGACTGATATAAATTATTTCTGCTATTCCTCTGCTTCCTCCTTATGGAAAGCAGTTCCGATAACGTAAGGTACATAGAAACAAGAAGCAGGAAAAATAAAATTCTATTACTACTTGATCTTTCTTTTCTTCTTTCCTTTTATATTTTATTGGGCTGGTATTATTAAGGATTATTTTGTTCAGCAGCTTCAGCTACTGGGTTTAGAAAGCAGAGAAAGATGAATTACAACAGATGAGGAAAGAGCGGCCCTGTTTTGTACCTGGACATCACTCCACTCGACACATCGGAGAAATTTAGTGAGAGCCCGTTTCTCTAACATCAATGAGAAACGGAATTTCCAAAGCATTTGCCTCTCGTCACCACTCAAATTTCTTGTAGGAGGGTACTTCAAAATTCTTTGTATTGACCTAATAACCATGTAATACACAACTGGTTACATTCCAACAAGGGAATACATATTCTAAATAAAAAAGAAAAAGAAAAAACGCAAAAAGAAAAGAAACATAGAATCTGAATATAGAGAAACAATAAAAAGATCAAGGCATCAACAAGAAAAATTACACATTTAATAAAATTGTAATGACAGAAGACCTCAAGATAAAGTTACTGAATTCTGAAAATGCTACACAAATAAGCACAGTAGAAGAAACTAGAGAGGAAACATGGAAAAGAGATTGGAACTTGGAAGAAGAATCTTGCTTCTAAAATGGGGTGGTTAGAATAAGAAAATCAAGGTTCTTTGGTTGCTCAAAGATATGATTTAGAGTATTTGACTACATAAGGTACCATCGAATATCCACTATTCTGGACTTAACTGAGACGATGCTCCAAACAATGGTGGAGAAAGATACCAATGGGCTAGAAAAGGAAACACGGAGTTTAAGCAAAAAGGTTATAGGAATGGAATAAATACAGAGGTTTCATATATAGCTGACTCCAAATTGTGAGACATAGTTGATTGATTGTTTGAAAATGGTAGATATTGGTTTTGCAGCTTACTTTCTTTCTGTAATACTTGGTTTAAGATCTCGGTCAATGATGCCACGGTTTAAGCTCCTAGCAAGCTTTAGTTGTTTGTGTTCAGAAGGATTTATTTTTCCCACTTCTGGATCATAGACAGTAACCAGTTCGTTTGTTGAAGCAATAGGAGACGGTAATAAGAAGTTTGCTCCTGATTCCTGCACAATAAAGCAATATAATCAACATGTGGCACTTCATCTTTCGAGTACTATGATATAACACTTTGTTGATTGTCAAGAGTATTACTAAAAAAGAAATTAATGAATACTTGTGGCACCAGATATTAGGCTAGAAATGTACTTGAACACTTCTTACCAGAAATTAATTGGTAAGTATAGTTTGGTGATAACCAGGTAAGATACCTAGTAAATGAACACTGTCAAAATGTCCTTACATTGTGATCCTGCTGATTTTCTTTCTCTCATTTTCCCATTTTCCTTAGGATTTAGACCAAATTTATCGGATGTCATTAAAGGGACAGCGTTAAAGATTACCTGCTATGGTCATTAATGTTTTTTTTGCTTAATTTTTATCTTTTAGTGGCTAAGTATTCTCATCTTTTGTTCTCCGCATAAACAAGGAAGTTCAAGGGAGAAATAAGCTGTACAAAATCTTCTTTAATAACAGTGAGACAAAAGGAGGAAGGTTGGAAATCCAAAAAAAATTGTGATGTACAAATAGGATGATTAGCTGGTAAATCATGAGCGGTAGAGTGAGAATGATGTAGAAAGCATTAAAATTAAATCATAGAAGAGCTTCTTAAAAAATTAAAGTAAAAACAAAAATATCACCACATACTAATAAAGAGATACCTGGAAAACAACTCGATGTTCAAAACTGCAAAAATCAACAACCACATACAAATGAGAACTTCCATTTCGACTATTTTCAGACTCCTTAATTTTGTCCATTGCTTTAAATGCAAGGCAGTCCAGCCAATCAACTCGTTGAATCTGTCCTCTCTCATACTTATTAACCAGCTTCTCCAAACGCTCCAACTCCCCGCGTTCCTCCCTTGGGACCTAATGGAAGCCAACCATGTTGAGTACGTAGAAAAATTTCCTCACCAAGTCTCTTGAGAACAATAAATGGAAACCATACTGTTAAGCTAAAGATCAAAAGAAACCTTTCCAGGTGTTGTTGTATTAATAGATCCATCTGCCTCTTTGCCTGGCCAAAGCCTAAGCTTATGCTTCCCTGTCTTCAACTGTTTTTTCATGTTAAAGAGATGGATGGTAGCCCCACCAATCAATCCTCCACCCTTTCCGCAAGAAACATCCCAAACCTTTAGGCGAAAAAAACAATGTAAGTTAACCAAATCAATCTAATGCAGTTGAACAAGAAAGAACTATTAGGCAAATGTGTGGACACCGGATAACAACCAAAGAAATCTTGATCAAAAAGGCTAACACCCAAACAAATCCGAATGTTAAAATTTATTCAATCTAAAATTTAGTAAAGTTGGTGTTCCTATTTGATGCAATTCAAGAAAGAAACATGAGGTTTTCGTGCAGACAGGGCATAACATGTTCATGTAGGTAAAGCGAAGAAACATGAGGTATTCGTGCAGACAGGACATAACAAGTTCATGTAGGTAAAGCAGTGCTTTCCCAAACAAACAAATCTGCACAACACTACAGTCACGAAACAAAGTTAAGAGACAAATATTAAGATGGTTCCTAAAAACAACAGATCATTGAATGTTGGATTAAAGAACTTGTAACAAGTAGTAAGGCATCAGTATAGCTGAAAGGAAGATGATGTTAACATTCTCGACTCACTGTAAATGACAACTGTGAGTTTGCAGTCAAGTCTCTATATTTTGTACTCAAAGTAATAAGTTCATTCCAGCAAAACGATGGAGCTCCTGTTTCCAGCCTGCACACAGAAAGATTCTCAATTAAATTACTCGTACAAAAAGTTAGAAACTTAGATTCAGAAATCCTGCTCTTTTACATCCAATTTCCACTGTAGTTAAATTAGAAATTTCAAATATGTTGTCATAAAAGAAACCTTGTTCTCATGGGAAGTCCAAATGGAGCACCATCTATATATAAAGTACTCTCCACATACAGCTCTGCCTTTCTCTCCTCCGTTGTAGAATCAACATTATCTACACAATTAAGAGGAAACAAAAACTGTAAATTCAGAGGTCAAACAACTATGATAACCAACAACACTGTCAGCCCAGGTTCCCTTTTTCTAAAATCCAGATTTAACAATGATATTTTTGGCTTGAGGAAAATTGGCTAGTATAGTACTACAATTTAGCTCAAGACCCGAGCGTTAACGATCCGTGAAGCTGAAATTAAGACAATAGGAGACTAGGTTCTAAAACCCTAGTATTGAAAAAGTTAGGTAGTAGTACATTGTTTCTTCACATCTGCATAAATTCTTGGAGGCACAAGTTACAAGGTACCTGGCAGAATAGTCTACAAGCAGCCACGATATCATATTTATCAACAACCAAAAGAACCCATAAACCCCAATGGCTTGAGGGAATAATCAAGCTACCTATTCCCCAAATGCTCTTCTTCTTTTCTTATTCATCACAGTACTTAACATCCATGAAGCTAAAATTAAGACAGTATGAGACTCGGGTCTAAAATCCTAACAAGGTAACTGGAATAATATTCTACAAGCAGCCCAGATACCATATTTATCGACAACAACAAAGAATAATCAAGCTACCTATTCCCCAAATGCTCTTCTTTGTTTCTTTATTCAGCACAGTACTACAATTTAGCTCAAGAATTGAGCTTTAACGATCCATGAAGCTAAAATTAAGACAATATGAGACTCGGGTCTAAAATCCTAGCAAGGTAACTGATAGAATAGTCCACAAACAGCCCAGATACCATATTTATCAACAACAGAGAAACACATAAACCCCAATGGGCTTGAGAAATAATCAGGCCAACTGCTAACCTATTCCCCAAATGCTCTTCTTCTTTTCTTAATTCAACATAGTACTACAATTTAGCTCAAGAACTGGACTTCAATGACCCATGAAGATAAAATAAAGACAATATGAGACTAGGGTCTAAAATCTTATTACTGCAAAAAGCTTAGTTCCATTATTTCTTCAAATCTCCCTAAATTCTTGGAGGCACAGCTACAAGGTACCTGGTACAGTCTACAACTGGATACCATATTTATCAACAATAGAAAAAAACATAAACCCCAATGGCTTGAAGGAATAATCAAGTTACTTATTCCCCAAATGCTCTTCTTCCTTTCTTATTCAGCACAGTACTATAGTGTAGCTCAAGAACTGAGCCTTAACAATCCATGAAGATAATTTTTTATTTTTTTATTTTTAATTATGTTTGATGAAGTAAGATGATATCATTAAAAGTAACAAGAAGATGGAGATTGTACAAAAGAGTGAGATGGGGACAAAAGCCAGCTATACAAACTAAACAAAAAGCTAGGCAAAAACTAAAGAGCTGACAAAGTCCAAAAGATTTACAGGGCAGTTGGTAGGAGTAAAATTCAGCCAACTAAATAACCAGAAAAGACATCTAGCTTCAAGGAGAGAAATAGGAGTTGATAGCCAATCAAAAGATCTATGATTCCTCTCTGTCCAAACAAATCACAAAATGCATGAGGGCATCATTTGCCAGACTTTACTGATGGGGTTGTCAACTAGCTACAGAGACCAGCTTTAAAAAAGGATCCTTGATGTTGTGTGGCATGACCCAACTTAGACCAAAGATAGCAAAAAACATACACCAAATGTCTGATGCAATAAGGCAGTGAAGAAAAAGGTGTCCTTTAGATTCAAGCTACCTATTCCCCAACTGCTCTTCTTCTTTTCTTATTCAGTGCAGTACTATAATTTAGCTCAAGAACCAAGCTTTATCTATCCAACAACAACAAACACAGTGTAATCCCACAAGTGGGATCTAGGGAGGGTAGAGTGTATGCAAACCTTACCCCTCCCACCTTGGGAGGTAGAGAGGTCGTTTCCGATAGACCCTCACTCAAGGGAGCTTTAACGACCCATGAAGCTAAAATTAAGACAATATGAGATTTGGGTCTAAAATCCTAGCAAGGGTAACTGGTATAATAGTCTACAAGAACCCACAGATACCATATTTATCAAAAACAACAAAAACACATAAACCCCACAACAACAACATTTAGCTCAAGAACTGTGCTTTAACGGTCCATGAAGCTAAAACTAAGACAATATGAGATTGGGGTCTAAAATCTTAGCAAGGTAACTGATAAAATAGTCTACAAGAACCCCAAATACCCCACAAACCCAACAACAACAACAACATTTAGCTCAAGAACCGAGCTTTAACATCCATGAAGCTAAAATTAAGACAATATGAGATTTGGGTCTAAAATCCTAGCAAGGGTAACTGGTATAACAGTCTACAGAAACCCCAGATACCATATTTATCAAACAACAAGTCAACAACAACAACATTCAGCTCAAGAACCGAGCTTTAACGGTCCATGAAGCTAAAATTAAGACAATATGAGACTTGGGTCTAAAATCCCAGCAAGGGTAATTGGTATAATAATCTACAAGAACCCCCAGATATCATATTTATCAAACAACAAATCAACAACAACATTCAGCTCAAGAACCGAGCTTTAACAGCCCATGAAGCTAAAATTAAGACAATATGAAACTTGGGTCTAAAATCCCAGCAAGGGTAATTGGTATAATAATCTACAAGAACCCCCAGATATCATATTTATCAAACAACAAATCAACAACAACATTCAGCTCAAGAACCGAGCTTTAACAGCCCATGAAGCTAAAATTAAGACAATATGAAACTTGGGTCTAAAATCCCAGCAAGGGTAATTGGTATAATAATCTACAAGAACCCCCAGATATCATATTTATCAAACAACAAATCAACAACAACATTCAGCTCAAGAACCGAGCTTTAACAGCCCATGAAGCTAAAATTAAGACAATATGAAACTTGGGTCTAAAATCCCAGCAAGGGTAATTGGTATAATAATCTACAAGAACCCCCAGATATCATATTTATCAAACAACAAATCAACAACAACATTCAGCTCAAGAACCGAGCTTTAACAGCCCATGAAGCTAAAATTAAGACAATATGAAACTTGGGTCTAAAATCCCAGCAAGGGTAA
>JAJOOR010012912.1:0-23701 GCA_036250505.1 Solanum acaule
CCCCCCCCCCCCCCACAACCCTTTTTTTTTTTTAATTTTGTACACTTTTTTGGCTTATGTTGCATCCAAACATCCCCACGCTTCTCAGCTACATAAAATCATAGAGTGTGCCACGTAAATCAAAAGGTGTACAAAATGACAAAAAAAATATGAGTTTGAGACCTTTATAGGACCTTAGTTTAGCTAAGGCGTGTCTTTGAAATTTTAGTATAATCTAGGGGGTGCATGTACCTTATCCTGATTTCAAGCTAAAACATTGAAATATGTTGTTAGCCAGATCCGAACACACGCATCTACTGGTTTCTGAACCCCATAGTCGTTGAACCTAACCCTTTATTGTGTTGAGAAAGTTCAATATTAAATATATAAATATAAAATACATATTTAATCTTATATACACCGTATAATTTTTTGACTTACGGAATTCGGATGAACCCAAATGTACACGCAGATCCACCCCTATCAGCCATTTTATGTGATTTTGTGATGAGTACTAAACAATTATGTAGTAAAATACAATCACTTTTGCGAGGTAATATAATCTCTTTGATAATAAAATCCTGACTTTTTTATTATGTCAGGTCTTAAATTTTAGTACTGTAAAACAAATTAAAGTAGAATATGATATTTATTTGTAGTTGACTCATATTAAACAATGGAAAAAGTGGAAATCATACTGAAAGAAAAAAAACAATTAAAGAAAGCAAATCAACAGAACAAATTAATGGGTTTTGTTTCCTCTTTCCCAATGGAAAATTATTCTTTCACATGTCACTAGCATCCAATTTCCTCCCACCAAACAACCCACTAGCTAGGTCTATCTTTTCATAAGATAAAAAAAAAACTGTAAAAAATAATAATTAATTGATACAAAAAATTTAAATATTAAATATGTTGCATTTCAGTGAAGAACAATAAAAATAAACATAGCAAGCAAAAATTTTCTTGAGTTTTAAAAACAAAATTCCAGGTTTTAAAAAAACAATATGTCATCTCGATCTCACGAAAAGTAACGTAATGATTGAAAATAGAAGGATGTCATGATTAATTCAATACTATTCCGTCTCATAATTAATAAAATGTTATCTTAGCGAAAATTACTCTCATTAAAAAATCAATAAATATAATATGTAGTTTACTAAATTATTCCTGTTAAATAAATGTTTCTTGAGAATATGATAAAAAAAAAATATGGAATCTAGAATATAGTTGAAAAAAGCATACTATTTTTTGTTTTGAAAAAGTATATTATTAAAATTGACAATTTTCACATTTATTTTGAGACGAACTAGTTAAAGTAATGACAAATTTTACAATACGGTGAAATTTAATTATTGTCGAAACTTTCAGATAATCTAGAATGTGACATCGAAAGCACGTTCTAACCACACAGCAAACATTGCTAATAGGAAAAAAAATACTCAATTATGTATGGGTGCATTTGCATGCAACACTAAATAAAACTAACTGACATAAGTAATTAAAATTATGGTCTCCCAGGAACAAGTAATTTTTCCTATTAATGAAGTCAGTAGAGAAATGTGGGGACCATATGTAAAGGAATTAATTACTTAATTAACTAAACACAATTTTTTTTATGGCACATGGAGAAGATTTAGAAGAACCAGGTGGTAATCATTGGTCTACCTGCTGGAATTCATCATTTTCATAGTTTATGGGTTCAAATTATATACATTGATAGCGTAAAAAATTATATATTATCAAGTTAATTTAACATGTGATAACGTATTAGTTGGAATTCCTAATAAGTTGTTAATTTGTATTTATCATATCTCTAGATTTATCTGTAGATATTTTATAAATAACTTAATCGTATAAATATATTCTTAAACTGTTTAAGTGTATTATTTAATTATTAAGATAGTCATAATCCGTTTAAGACGACACAATCTGTTAGGAAATTATTAAAGGGAAACATAAGAGTAAGATTACCAAGACAAATAATTTGTGCAATTTATTCATCTGTGTAATCATTTGGTATTATCTCAAATGATTTGATGAAAACAGTACATTTTCCTTAGTATAGTAGTAGAAGGCAATTGAGCTTTGATAAAAGAACATAAATAGGAATAAAGTTTGTGTACAATTATCCTTTACAGATTTCATTTATAAAATCACGCTGAATATGTATTATTATTGATAAGAAAATAAGTTTTAAAACATCATTCATAACCCAAGTTAATTAACGTATGCTTTGTAAATGTACATTATTGCAAGAAAATAACTATGGAAGGCATCTCTAGTTTGATGTCCATAATACCAATAGTGGAGCGGTAAGTATTTCTTCATCCTTAACCAAGAGGTTTTGGGTTTGAGTTTCTTTGGGTATGGAGTCGTCTTTGTAAGGAAGCGTTTTACCCCAATATGAATTTTTTCGGCATGAATACAAATTTAGTCGAGCTCCAATATAGGTACCAAACACCAGATGTGAAACCGGAATTTTTTTTGTCCAAAATTAATCTCTATTTGATTCTAAACACAAATAGAAAGGAATGATTTATCTATTGACAACTCATACGTATATATAGTTTTCTCTTTTTAATATGTTACCACTTAATTATAGAAGTTACACGGAAGTCAAAATTGATCGCCAACTCCCAAGGAAATTAGATACTCTATACCTATAATAATATATAGTTTCCTTTTTTCACTTGTACAATATTGGATGCTTTAATTTTCTCAATGATTGTTGACAATAATCATTACCTAATTAGAGTGTGATAATCTATTAATTGCCCTTTCATTGTTTTACATTTGTCTTTACTCATTGGCTCAACGTAATTTCACAGGGAAAATTAAATTGTCCACTTAATTAGTCCTAATGATCAACACTATGAAAATGTTATATAATTAGTTAGAAGAATCATATAAATAATACGTATAACTTAATCAAAGATTCCTTATGTGTCACGTGTAGCAAAGTAATCATGAATGTTTATAAAGTATTATATATTTATATTTGTAAACTTAATTAATTACAATTAGTATTTACTACTTAATTAGTCTTTTTCGAAAACTACTTCTTTGCACATCCCACCCCTAGTCTTTTTCTTGATGCGTGGAGGTTTTAAAGACAAGTTATCTGAGTCATATAGCTGGTTTAGAGCAATAAAAGAATTCATTTTGATCGGATTGAACATGTGCATCCGTTTAGAGAAGGAGTTAGGTTTTTTTTTTTTTTAGGCAAAGTAGTCTTGGGTCATTAGTTTTGCAATAATATGGATTGTATTTTGCAAAATTTAAAATTATATATGGTTCAAGTTTTAAATTTTTTAAAAATTGAAACCACATATTTGTAACTGAAATTCTATATGGAATCTTAATAAATGAGTTAGTTGGTTATCTAAACTTTTACTTTGGTGAGAGCTCGATTTCCTATATTGTAATCTTTCTATATTATTATTTTTTATTTAGTCATTGATATGCAAAATTTATCAGCTTAACTAATTCAGATTAGTATCGCGCCCATTTAAGGAGGAACTACCTCCTTACAATAAATTTTAATATTTTTAAAATTAGAATTCGAGACCTTTCGTTGAAAAATGAAACATACTAAAGCTAAAATGTGTTAAAATAGGAGTAGCAATTATTTTTTAGCGTGAAAAATATAGTTAATATTATATTTCTTTTAAATCGGCTGTTGAACCTCGATTCTAGAAGACAAATATTCCAACATTATAACCTCAAGTAGAAGTAATGTTGTAGAGAGTCGTAGAAGTACGATTGTCATATAAAGTAGTAGTACTTATCACCAAAAGAAGAAAAAACATATAAAGTATTCAAACATAGTGTTGCTTAAACTGAATATGAAACAAATTTTGCCTTTTCAACAAGAAAAAAGGCCAGAGAAAAAATAAATATCATTTTTGGATTATTTAATCTACCATAAATTATTTTTCAATAAAACTCTTGTTTGATAAATTATTTTTCAACATCATAAACTTTTTTCTCTATATATATGGGTCAGCTTAACCTCTTACAATTTAAATCATATAGAAACATTTCATATAATTAATTTAGTATTTTATGTGTAAAAAAAATATAAAACTAAAAATCATATTGTTGAGGGCCACAAAACTAATTGTAACCGTTAGTTACTCTAAATAGAGCCATGTCAGGCATATTTTCATGAACTTCTTTTTGTAGTTTACATCGTGCAAAACGATATCCTAGTTGTAAAACATTATTGTCCACATGTATTTCATAGATATACATGTGATGTATTGTTATATTAATTCGAATGTAGCACCATAGCTTGCATTAATTTTGTATTCGTATGTTTCATAATCAAAATTGGTTTGGACGTATTTTGTCTTGGTCCTAAAATTGTATGCTGGTAAAATTAGCGCATAAATATGACTAGTCCAACTCGCTTAAGTTTTTTGAAAAAAAAAAAAAAACTCGCTTAAGTTTGAATTAGTTATTGACTATCATTCATTTATTAGTTATTATGTCTATTTCATCTCATAAAATGAGTAGATTTGTTGTCCAAATTGATGAAAGAGAAAAATATATTTTTATTTGATATGTTATAATAAATTATATATAGTCATAATAATTAAAAATTATTAAATACTAAAAATATATAAAAGAACAAATAAAGAATTCAAAACTTAATAAAGCGGATATAGTTATAACTTATTTTATTAGCTTATTTCAATTAAATTCATCTAACTCAAGTAACATTCAGACAAATAAACGATTCATATATTTCTTTATTATTTCAATTTATTTTGACTTGTTCAAATTGTCACCTAGTCGGCTAGCTCACTAAGTACCCACTTATTTTTATCTTTTACTTAAAAATAATCAGCTACTAAGTAAAAAGTAAAACACCAATTTTATTCATTAATTATTGCTAAATAAACTTGAATCAAAATAAAGAGGCTACATAATAAATATTCGTACTTGTAAAAAGGTAAGTACTCTACAAGTTCTTTTGATTAAATTTCATAATTGAAAGCTTATCAAAGTAGACCCTGATAATTTCGAAAACGACAAACAGAAAAGAAAAATAAAGTAGATAAATGAGTTAGTAAAGTGGAAAATCCAGCTCTGATTAAAGATTAAAAGCAAAAAAATAATCATGATTTGAGTTAGGGGTGTTCACGGTTTGGTTTGGGTCGGTTATTGGTCAAAATCAAAACCAAACCAATTTAATCGGTTTTAAAATTATCAAAACCAAACCAAACCAAATATAATATATATTTATCGATTTGGTTGTTTTCGGTTTTGGTTTGGTTTGGTTTTGTTATTCGGTTATTAACCATACATAAAAATAAAAGAAACAATTCATTCAAAACGTGAAAAAAGTGACAACAATCCATTCAAACAAAAAAATAGTTAGAATGACTGGCATTATAGAACTTTCGATCATTGAATTTACTGAATAAAACTTCAAAATTCACTATTTTGGCATAGAAGGAAGAGGCAATGACATTTTCAGTCCCACAAAGAATTTCCGTAGACACTCATATACATGAAACCAATAAGAAAAATGTTCTCACCTTGGACATTTTTTCTTTCATAAGTAAATTATAAATAAATTTTGATGAAATATATATAAAATCTTTAAAATTGTTTATGAATATAATATATTATGTATGTATAATAATAAAATTTATGTATATTACTTGTTGATTCGGTTCGGTTATTTCTTCGATTTTTTTCGAACAAAACCATAACCAAACCAAATACTATCGGTTCTTAACAATCTAAAACCAAACCAAACCAAAATCCAAATTAAATCGGTTCATTTAATCGGTTTGGTTTGGTTTTTCTGTTTGGATCGGTTTTTATCCAAACCATGAACACCCCTAATTTGAGTAATTAATTAAGCTCTGATTAAAGATTAAAAGCAAAAAAATAATCATGATTTGAGTAATTAATTAAGCAAAAGTAAGACACATTTAGAGAATGATTAAGACACTAGATTAGGACAATAATATTAAACAAACCAATCATATCTAACCACGTGTAAATTACTCAAATGTTAAGATACACGAGTTTTTTTTTGCAAAGTAGGTCCCACGTAAACTTGGACAGCTGGCATAATCCTACGTGTCTATTTTTTGTCGGTGGAAGGTAAAAAAATATATAAATAATAAAAAAAGGGTCATAGTGTAGGTCCCACAAGTGGTAGCCCATGAACATGGTGTCCGAATATACAGTCCACCCACTCCACATCGCCGACAGAATGATCTGACAGTTTGTAGAGCTCCACGTTTCAAATCTTGTGGGTCCCATAAACCCTTTTGAGTGATGTTGGTGTGTCGTTTTCATTAGCTGTGAAACAAAAACAGCTGCTAAATTTGTCCTTATATGGGGCCCGGTTTTTTAATTATGACGTCATAAAGATGGAATTTTGGGATTTCACTGATTTTTATTTTTGCCTTTAGAGTAGGGGTGTGCATTCGGTTTTTTGGTTTTTGGTTTTGTAAAAGTGTAACCCAATTCGATCCAAAATAAATTTGGTTTGGTTTGATTTTCCTCTATTTGATTCGACTTTTTTCGATTTGATTATTCGGTTATGTCAATAATTAATAACATAACCAAAGTAACAATATTGAATCCCTTAAATATACTTTCTAATATAAATCATAAGTAAAACTTAAAACACAATACGTATAAGTATACCTATTAAAGATGTTCAAACATAAAATATAGACGTAATCATCATAAAAGGCAATAACCAAAAAGGAACAAAAAGTGGTTAACTCTAATTTAATTATAAACCTAAACATATATATATATATATATATAATTCGGTTTTTTTCTGTTTTTCGGTTTTTATTTTTTAAAATCCGAAACCAAACCAAAAAACCAAACAAAGTAATTTATTAATCCAAAAAATCAAAAAACCAATCCGAATAAAAATTCAGTTTAATCCGAATAGTGCACACCCCTACTTCAGAGTAATGTACTTATGTGTACTAGTATAATAATTTAAATTATTTTTGGTTGCTTTTTACCATGAAACACACAAGTGTGTTAGAATGACGAGGTCAAAGAAAGTTGTTAGACTTGAATGAATAGCGGGAAAATATTGGCGGCTACTTATACAATTTTGAGAAATTTGAAAAGTAGACACGTTAAAAATTATCTCACCTTCGTTTATTTTTTACTAATTCATATTTACACGCTTTTAAAAAAAAATAAAAAAAATTAACAATATACTCCCTCCGTCCCATTTTATGTGGCATATTTGACCGGGCATGGAGTTTAAGAAATAAATGAAGACTTTGAAATGTTTACCAAATTGCCCTTTAAAAAGTAGACTCACTTTTCTCTCTCCTCATAAATGTATTGGAGTATTATTTTAAGATTAAGTGGGACCAATAAGGGTAAAAGAGGAATTGTACCTTTAAATACTTACCATATTAGGAAATGTGACATTCTTTTTGGGACTGACCAAAAAAGAAATGGTGTCACATAAAATGGGACGGAGGGAGTAGTTTTTACTCTTGTTATCTAAATGTTGGGGAATAAATAGTATATGATAACCAGAGTAAAAAAGACACAAAATGACAAATTGTCGGTTAGTTTTTCTTTAGCTAAAATAATCAAAAACATTTTTTAAAACAAACACTAACAGAGAAGCTTTTTTCAATTATTTTTTTAAAATTGAAAATGCTATTAAATGGTTACTGAAAGATTGTTTAAAGAAATAAGTTGAGTTTCTACTTTAAAAAGATTCTCTTTGGGAGAATTAAAAATCTAAAGTGCTGCATTTTCAACTTTTAGTTATTCCAATTTCATGAAAATTACTCACTATCCAAAAACCACTACTACACAGATGTCTTAGAAATATATTTATCCTCCAAGCTTTTCAAATTTTTATTTCCAAATTAAGGAAACACTTCAAAAGAAGAATGTTCAAGATAATTTGATATAATTCTTATAATCCATAATAATAGAAACTTGAACATAAAGTTTTGATTACAAATTAAAAGACAGTAATTCTATAATTAATATTTCTGTTATAGATTCTACTCGTTAATCAATGCAAAACAAAAATTTTATTTTCATATAACAATTACACGTATCAATTGATAAAAGAAAAAAACAAGTGCATAGTACAAACGCATTCAAGAGAGAAGAACAAGTTAGTTGGCCTGGAGTTACTATAATGTCCTTCAACCACAACAATTAATAAGTAAATTAACTAAACGACCAAAGAATATTAAAAATTACTAAAAACTGATAATTAAATGTTGCTTTCCAATTTCAATACGTACAAGGAAAATTATTTCTCAAGGGTATCAAATTAAGTTCCACTAAATACAGTACCGTCCAAGAATTAAACGATCTTAACATAAATGATAAATCTTTGTGAGGGCCAGATTTCATTATTTATTTTTGAAATTTAATTAGCTTGAATCAATTATTTTTTGGCCACTGATCACTTCACAACTACTCTTGGTTTTCATGAAAGGTACAAATAACAAATCAATTATATTAATTCCAAAAAAATGTAGATGACATATTCAATTTTTCTAATATATTAAGTCCATTGGTTTTTCAAGTAAGAAGTTTGTTACACCATCAGTTGGTACATTTATTTAGGAGTCCGTAAATAATAAAAGAGCAGAAAGCTAGCTGAAGATGGGACAACTTTAATAAAAAAAAAAAAAAAAAACTTATATCAAAGTGAGATGTTCTCAGATACCTAATCATATTTTCTTTGTACGAATAGGCACGACATATACACTATTTAAAAAAAAAAAAGTGAGAAATTTCTTTGCACACTCCCTTCGTTTTATTTTATTCGATTCATATTAACTTAATGTTGTTCTTTATAAAGCTTTTATAAGGATGTACTTTATTAAATTAATCTTATCAATGATGTTTATGGAATTCTAAATTTGACAACATAGTTACTTAATATTAAAGTTAGTATGAAAAATAATAATATATAAAACACTCTTTATTTGTTAAAATGAATAAAGAAAGAAAATATTTTGAATATAAGAGTCAAGTAAAATGAGATCAAAGGAGTAATAATTAATAAAATAAAAAAATATGATGACATATATCATGCATGCAAATATTGAAGTACCAAATTAATGCATACGCTAACATAAATTGTGACGAAATAATTGAGATCCTTCAAATTTTTATCATAAATCACATATATAGTTCAAGCTCTATAAAAAAACTTTTGGATAGAAAACGTTTATTTCTTTAGTATCAAGTAATTTCTGACTACAAAATAACTAAAACAAAAAAAAGTTGATGCAGACATTAGTTGACTATCAATTGAATGATACAAGAGTACAAGACATTAGTTTAATTTCCAATTCATTTTCTTATCTTTCTTTTTTTCTTTATCCATTTTTTGCTACAAAGACTTTTATATTCTGTTCTTGGCCTCTTGTTTTTGTACGATAATCTTATGTGTGGAGAGAAATTTAGAAGATCTCATTCAAAGTAATAACAAATAGTCTTACTTGATGATGATAGTTTCTAAGATTAGAAATGAAAAATATGGAAAACAAGATTGTGAATCTTTCTTTGCAAAAATGAAAGATATATTTGGTGGGGGAACCTATTTTGTGGTAATAATAAATATGTCTCGCTTCTCCCTTGTTTTAATTTATTTGTCTTACTTTTCCTTTTATTCGATTAAAAAAAAGTCTCTAGCCTTTAAGCTATGTATAAAATCAAAATGAAAAAAATAAATTGAAACGGAGGAAATACTGATTAGTATTAGTAGGAATCTGCCGACACTCCAGGTGAGTCATGTGTGGACAATGTGCATTTTTTTTCTCTATAAATAATATAATTGTTATTAAATGTATTTGTATTATATTATGTGCCACCGACAGTTGGCATAGGGTCACCTTCAAGCCAAAGGGGTACTACAATACTACTAGTAAAAACCAGCTCATTTATTACTTTTCTTATCAAACTTTATCACTTTCCAATTTCTTCATTTCCATCTGTCATCTGATTAAAATCAAAAGTCCTTTGATTCATTGTATTAGTATAATTTATTACTATTGATTATGAAATCTAAAAGTTAATGTAAGATTTTGGTTGGCCACCTAAAAAATACTAATAGCCCCACAATCAGTAATGTTTACACCAAATTAATAAATTATTATAATATAAATTTTTACTCGTTTATCTAAACTTTTGATGATATGCTAGGATTTATGTTCGAGTTCTAAGAAGCAAACTATTTTTGCCAAAAAGTTTTTTTTTTATACTGTGACATGAAAATAATTTATGTGTGCAAATGATATCTCATTATTTATAACTCAAAGCCAAAACATAACCTCTTGATAATTGATATTGAGACATTTATGGGTTAGTTTTACTCCCTCGATTCACTTTTACTTTATTATTGTATATCATAAGAAGTGTGTAAAATATAAAATCGATAAGTAAAAGTGAATGAAGGAAGTCCGTGAAGACCAGAAAACGAATTTTAAAAGAGTAAAAATAAATTAATTAAAAAATCCGACCTACCGGATTCGAACCAGTGACCTAAGGATTATCTGAGGGATTTTCCCACTACAGTCCTCCGCTCTACCAACTGAGCTAAGGTCGGAAGATATTTATTTTTTGCCATAAATAAATAATATATTATTGTGGTTCACATAAGATGCACCCTTTACTAATGAGTGTCCACAAGTTCCAATACAAATAAAAAAAAGAGGTTTAATGTGGTAATCATCAAAAGACTGGTATTCTAGAGGATTGAGATCAACCTAAACAACAACATGACTAAGGCTAATAAAATACTCCTAGGGCAAGAAGTATGATATTTGGTATATGTAGCCTTTTTAAAACTTTGTAGAAATCAAGGTAACTACACTAGTGATGATGATGAGTATCCTTTAAGAAATATTATGGTAAATTTTGTAGAAATCAAGGTAACTTAGTTTTCTTGGTAAATGTTATGTTCCAATGATTATTTTTGGTTGCTTCAACTTGAGAAAGATCCCCTTTTAAAAAAAGAATAAAAAAGAAGAAAAAGATATCTAGGGAAATAACACAGTTTAATAGTACGATAACATCTTTTAGAGGCAATAAATATACTCATTAATAAAGAGTGCTAAAGTTTTTTTACCAGCATTAAATAATTGTCATTTGATTCAATATCACTGTAGACTTTAAGGACATTTACAAAAAGTGTTAGTTGCGCTAAAAATACAAATTTTATCATAATTAAGCTTTTATTAGTTAATTAATTACCGCTAAATTTTTTGATATAGTATGTATCCTCTTTAACAAATAAACAATTATAAGAAGGCATAAATGTAATTGATTATTTATATAAATTTATAATAGACGGTTGATGGCCATCTGTTTAATTAGGTAATATTCCATTACCAAAATTCTCGATTTTAGTCTCCATTTATTCCTCTAATACAACCAAAGAATTTTTACTGAAAAAGCTGAACAATGTCACTGGAGAATATGGATGTATTTGGTATATATGATGGTATTGATTTTATACATAAAAATAATTTATAATGAATGAATATTACATTATTCAAGAAGAGTATCTCCCAAAGGTTTGATTGGTGGGTGAAAATTATTTTCTTTAAAAAATATATAGTCAAAATTAATAGTAATAACATTTGCAAATTAACTTATTTTTTTATACTTTTACTATTAATATCATTTTCTTCATTCTCAAGAAATTCATATTTTTCATTAACAATCAAACATGAAAAAATTGAAAAAATATCGGATACACATCCTATATTTTACTAATTATTTTTTTTGGTCAAGGATATATATGCTTGTGAGGCATTTTGATAAGCAGGGTTTCTTTGCACCGATGTCTCGAATTCCAAGAGAATGGTTGAGTTATTAGTACATGTTGTTGTGTCCTCTTATGCCAACAACTCCTTGCCTGTCCTTCATATCACATGTCATGTTTATTTTGATCTATTCGTATCATTCTTTGTTTTTCCTCCAAATCAACACAAACCATACAATATCTATCCTGCTTCTCCAAGTGGAGCTACTTTTTTGTTTCTATTCCTATTCCTAATCCTAATTAACCTCTTTTCTCTCAAAATAAAACATTGTTATTGAGGTGCTTAATGGGCTTCTTAACTTTGTAAACACTATCTTTGGGCTTAAATTGATTCATGAACAACTTTTTCCTTTTCATACAAGCTAAATGGAGTAATAAGGAATATATAACTGTCTAATTACACAAATATTTATATTAAAAATATTAATCTATTCTATATAGTGTTTATTTATTGTCTCACTAATTAATAACTTTGTATCAGATTTCAAGTCAGGTATATATATCAACGATACTTGCTAGATACATGTATCTTTGATACTAGATACATTTTGAAATACATTCATAGGGAGAGGGGAGAACGAGATAGGATAGAGGCGAGTGAGAAAGTTGGTGTATCCTAGATACATGTGAATCACGCTTGGTACAATGTATTTAAAAAAAGTACACCTGATTTGACCCCTATATATCCGAGATTCATGTATCTAAAAATTTGGAAAAATAATATAGAAGCTAATTTCGAAAAGTAAAGTAAAGGCACGTAATTAGGTCCTAAACTAATTGAATTTTTGTTTTTTTGCTCAAATAATAAATCTTGAGTACTAGCATAAGAGCGACATAGGTGATTTACAAAAATGGCGTTGGTAGTGTGTACTGATCTTAAACTTTTAACCTCATTTGTTTTATGCACAAATTCAAATTTAACATGTTTTGCATTTCACCTTGAAGGTTTTCCACGAGGCAAGCAGAGGTCAAAAGAATTGCACTATTAAAAAACATGGTTATTTAGCGATAGATAATTTTGTAGCTAAATATTAAAATTTGTCGCTAATTCTATTTCATGATTGACGATGATATTTTTTTTTAGCTACGAGCAAATTAGCGACGGATAGATGCTCCGAGAAGCAATAGCCCATTGATCATAGCTAAATTCTATTTTAAAATAATAATAATTTTGGATGTAATTTCTTGTAGCGAAATTAATTGAATTAGCTCGATACCAAGAACGAGAAGGTGTAAATAACTTCTCAATATGACCTAATCAACTCTAGCTTTCAACTTGAGTTTCAATCACATTCATTTCTTGTTTGTTAGGATCACAATGAAAAAAAAATGTACTTTTAATAGTAGTATTTGTTATGTACTAAACTATTGTATCATACTAGTTGGTGATCTCGACCCAAAAAAGGTCTTTAGTTTCGTGATGAAATTGTAGGCACTATCTTGTCTCTATATATGGACCACGGAGAAAAAGAAATAACAACTAATTAATGTGCTTTACTCGATTTTGTTGCACTCCTTACTCTAATTATATAGACTTATGAAGGTGATCTGAGTTGATCAATAGTATATTCTTATTTTACAAGATGTTTTCATTTTTACATGTCGAATGATTGCAGGTTTTTACTTGACGCTATGAATCGAGCCTAAGTACATCATATTTATTGGGGACAAATAAAATAGTGAATTCTTTTACTTTTTTATGAGAAAAAACTTGTTTTTTTTGTAGCTTAGTGAAGACAATAATACTATGTTTTTGAATTCACCCCCTTTTTACACCTTTTCAATTCTACAAAGACTATTTAGGAATTAATATTTCGAGATTCAGCCAAGATATAATTCATCTCCTTAAATTCTTCCTTTAAAATATTTGGATTTTTTTTTAGCAAAGAAACGAGTGAAAAAATCAAAACGAGAGCAAGTCTTGAGGAAACTAAGTAGCTTAGTTAGTTAAATATTTAAACTTTCATTTTGTTGGTGAGAATTCGATTCCCTACATTGTAATCTCCTCCCCGATTTCCCCTTCCCCTTCCCCCACCATCAATTCTTTTCCACATATCTAACCTTCTTTCTTTCTTTCAAGCCATATATACCTTTACCAAGAAAAAAATGCACCTTAATTAATGGGTCGTTTGGTGTGTCAGACAAATGGGATATTCATTAGTTGGGCTAACTTATGAAGTAGGAGCTACTAGGTAGGGCATTTGAGCCCACATTTAGAAATGGAATTAAGTTATAGGCCCACATGCTCCATTCTTGTACTAATTGTACATGACCTAGGTAGGTGGGTTCTATATGACCAGACAAAGGTGTGGGCTGGGCTCCTCTACTATGAGTTGGGTTTTAGGCTCATCTTTTGGGTCCACAAATACACTATCGGGTCCTTATCGACTGCATTCATGTCGCTCAATTTAAACTAATTTTTCTAACACTAGAAGTTCTATACATTTTCGATTGGCTCTGCGTGACTAAAGACTTGTAAAGATTGGCTCTGCGTGACTAAAGACTTGTAAATAAACGTTGAACCTTAACATATATACTAACATGATTAAGATTTAATCCCAAATTATCTATATCATCACTATATATATAGTTAAGAAATTGTAAATCCACCTTCTTTCATGTGCTTTATCAACAAAAGTCAAACCTAACTCCCTTTTAGTTATTACAGATTCTATTGGTTTCTTTGGCATTGTGGCATTGGTCTTGATGCTTTATTGGGCCTTAACGATCAAAATCCAATCTACACATTGGGCCAATTCAAGACATCATTACACCAAAAATGATCTTTAGTAATAATTAATTAACGTAATAATTTAATTGCCGCTGAATACGTTTATTTAGTGACACAAATAGTATATTTTTAGCTATCTTTATAAATGCTACTAAAGCCTATAGCGATATTGGATCTAATGACAATTAAATAATGTCGGTAAAGACTTTAACACTCTTTGTTAATGTACTTATTTATTACCGTTAAAAGTTATTTTTGTTATAGCGCATATTGTTGATTCAAATTAACTAAATACTCAGGTTGGCTATAAAGAGCACAATGCAAGGCTAAATACTTATGGTTGATCGATTAGTGAAGTAATATAGCGAGGGAAAGGTGAAAAGAATCAAATAACACATAGGCCATGAATTGAAATAAATTTCAATAAATGCACCAAATGGTTTTATAGTTTCTTGATATATAATTCTGAATTTCAAGATAATATAACGACTGGTTTCACAATTAAATTATTATGTTATATTAATAATATTCTTTTAAAAACAAGAAATACAAAAATGAAGTTAAAATTATTAAATTTTATCGAAACATTAACTCGTTAGGTTCCGTGTATTCTAATTATATATATAGTCGGAGATATTCATCAGTCTAAAATAAGTACGTTAGGTATTTGATTAGGTAGCTTTTATAGGTGATGAAAAATTCATAAATCTTTTTCGTCATAGTTGTATGATTAAGCCGATTCCTTTTCAAAGTAATCCATCCTTAATTAATTAATATTTCTACCAAACAAAATAAAAATAAAATACTTTGATTAGGTTTACAACTTTTCACATTCCATACACATATATTATTAACTGAAATCATAAACTTTAAACTAATTACTATGATTAAAGTTAATTTACCAAATTCATTGATCTTAATTAATATTCTGCCTCTTCAACTTTACATCCGTTACGTTAGTCTCTATGACTACTCTATGTACACCTATAAATAACCATCCCCCAAAAAATCATATTTTCCATTATATTCCACGTACTATATACTATATTTTCATATTTCCCATTTCTATATGGCACCTTTCAAACTTTCACTAATACTACTTGTTTCATGGCTTCTAACAACTACTACTGTAGCAACCAACATGTCCAAAATTAAACCTGGCCAAGGTATTGCTGCTAGACTTCAAGTACTAGAAGGTGGAGACGGAGGAGGAGAAGCTAGCATGCCAGTATGTTGGAACGCGTTATTTGAGTTGAAATCGTGCACGAATGAGATCATACTCTTCTTCTTCAATGGTGAATCTTATTTAGGGAAAGATTGTTGTAGAGCTATAAGAACTATAACTTATAATTGTTGGCCTTCTATGCTAAGTTCCGTTGGTTTTACTGCTGAAGAAGTTGATATTCTTCGTGGTTATTGTGGCACCCCTTCACCTGAATCTGCTGTAGAGTTTAATGTCTAATTAAGATAATTTTTGCTTACATGCAAAGGTGAAATTAGGATTTCGAGTTTTATGAGAAAAAGTACTTTTGGATTTAATAGTAATAATTTTGGAATGTGCTAAATTTGGTTATAATATATATGATGAACAGCGCTAGCTTTTATTGGATTCCAATGATATTTGTCTTTTATCACTTTTTTTTTTCACCCGAATATTCTTCATTAAAGTTTTGCATGATGATGTTATATAAGAGAAAGTTATGATGATTTTATGGTGGGGGATATATAATGAGCAAAATCAGAAAAAGGAATATATGTAAATATTTGAGCAATCATAAATCACACACCAATTATAGCTTGTGAGGACTTAATTATAATATATAGTATAAGTGATACAATAGATATACTTATCATCACAGAGATTGTGATGGATTGATAAAGTATATATTTCATATTTATGATTTTTTATGTGTATTTAATTACGTTTTTGCATTACCCTTCCAAGACATCCATCTCGCAAAAGGCAAAGAAATTGTCTTTGTAGTAAACATTTTTATCCTTAAAAAAGAAATTTTCTAATACGAAATTAAATTACTCGTGATTTAAAATGGATACCAAGAATATGTACTATTACTGAATCATAATTAAGTTATAAACTTTTACGTGAAAGATGCATGTCTTATATTAATAGAGTATAGTATAATGATCACTCAATATAAATAAATATTAATTTATCATAATCAGACCTACTAATGCATCTAATGATTGTTAACCATAAAACTTGCAAGCAAATTATGAATAGAAAAAGTTGTAACAGCTGAAAAATAATTATTGGAGAAAAAAAGAGACTTTTTTCCTCTTCTAACTTGTAATCGTATTATATACGTTGACATCGACCTATGATACTATTCTTTTATATTTGCTTTTCACTATAAACTAAAAAGAATAATTCAATAAATGACTACTTTATTTGTTTTCTAGAACTAATACGACATACTATACCAAATCAAATTGACAACCAACACTAAATATATATATGTAGAGAGTAAAATCTTGAGAATGAGTTCTGAGTTCTGAGTTCTGACCAAGTCATGACCATTAACTATTAATTATTTTCCTTTTATTCATAACTTTCTTTTCATAAAAGCTTATATGCATATGATATTTATATTAAATTATTAATATAAATGCTGCATGTTTAATAGTAATTACTTAATTATATCTAGTTAATATATACTTTTTCGCTTATTAATTACTTAGCATCTTAATCATACATTCATATTAATTTAAATTAATTTGATGTAGGTATTCAGATAACCAGATAAGTATTCACCATATTTATTTTCTTTATATTTTACAATCTTGCTTCTTTTTCTTTTTTGAAAAAATAAAAGAGAAGAGATTTATCTTTCTTCTTTATTTTTGAAGTATTCACCTCCAAAAGCGAGTAGGACAACTACAATTTTCGTACCTTTAGTTAAATGTCTCAATTTATGAATTTGAACTTTAAAATGGAGATATTTTTGGTAAAAAACATTTTTCTATTACAAGTTTGAAAATTAATTCAAATGTAAGGATCTTAAATCAATATAAAAGGAAAAAATGAAACATATCTTGCAAATTGCCTCATATCAAAACACGTGCTCCCAGAGCTAACTGAGTATGCTATAATTGACAAAGGCAAACAAAACACGTGCTCCCAGAGCCAGAACACAGACACCAACCTCTCTGCCACTAACACAAGTGAATAAGAAATTAGAAAAGGTAATATCATCAAAGGCAGCGATATCACAATTTAGTTATGAAATTTAAAGTGTAAATATCTAATATTGTGAATCAAGAAATTCGAATAATATACATACAAAGACGCTGACTAATTACTTGGAAATAAGGATCATATGTTATTTATTCGATTTCAATTCTATGCGATACATATCTTATTAGTCGAGCAGGTGAATTCAAAATATCAAATGATCATATTATAAAAGAAAGAAATAATACAAAAAAATTTCCTCAATTTTTATTTTTTAATTTGCCAGTAATTCAACATAGCTAAGTATAAATTATTTATTTGTGGGGCCACCCTCCACCTCCCCATGTTCAACAACATGATGTCGGATTCAATCAAATTACTCTGACGCTTAAACCCTTCTCCTCTCCTATTTTCCCATCATTTTCTCCGTCCCTCCTCCTCTTTTCTCCGGTTAAACTTCCGGCGGAAGGCACTAACTCCGGCGTGACGTCCGACTTTAATTTAATCAACTCAAAAACACTTAGCCGTTTAGTAGTGAATCAGCACCAACACCACCTTTCTTAGTTTCTCCGCCATTGCTAATCGCTTGTATTTTTTCGGTGCATTAATGGAAACTTCTAGTGGGTATCTGAATTATCATCAAAATTCCTCTTTTGGTTCTTCTAGAAGAGATGTCTCTTACAGGTTCGCTTACTTCTGCACCTTTTTTGAAGTGAAGAGTCTTAATTTATTATCTGATTAAAATAATTGTGATTCAAATTAGAGTTTCTATTTGAAGTCTTGATTTTGAGTTTAAGTGTGCTATTAGGTGCTATAATTAGTGGGTAATTGGTGTTTCATGGTGCTCAAAGTATTAATTTAAGAGGAATCTTATGATGGTGACTTGAACTTTTTATTTTTTAGAACTAGGTTTCTGTTTTGTGGTTCCATTTTTAATTTCTTAAGTAATAACACATACTTTAATATCCAAAAGGGAAAAATTGTCATTGGGAATTGGAATTTGTGGGTGGTAAGTATTGAGTCTGGCCATGTTTTGGTAGGTGCACTAATTAATTTTTGTGGAATCATTTGCTGTGTGGGTTGGTTGGATTTTGCTGTTGGAATAATCATATCAATTTTAGGGGGAAATAATATGCTCATCTTGAGCTGCAATTATTTAGGTCAAATCGGACTCAAGTTTATTTGAAGTATCTCAATGGTGTTACATTGTCGATTTTTTAGGAAAGAGGAGGAAGATGACTTCAATCTCTTGTTTGGTTTTGGAGAAATAAATGGCTCACAAGGAATGGAAAGAAACATATTATATTTGATCTCTAAGTTCGTGCATAGATGATAGAAATATTGAGTGTGTCATCACTTGTAGGAATGACATAATGCTAATCCATATTCCACACGGCCAAGGAAGCATTGGTTTTGATCTCATTATGACTTGGTCGTTTGGAATAGCAATTAATTCGATCAGAAGATTCGTGAAAGTATGAAAATACTAATTGAGTTCCTTCTGTTTTAAGTTTAATTTCCATGTTAGTGAGAACATATGTTGTGTAATTTAGATGTTTATTTATAGAGTTTTAGTACCTGCACTTTTGCTGTTCTTGGGGAAAAAAGAATTAGTGTTGTATTAGGTAATGAAGTGAGTGAAGTAAAGTGTACATGCATTTTAATCTACCTCCCTATTGTTGGCATTGCTGCTCGGATATGGGGAAGCGAGAGTTTGAACACCTGGGACAAAGAACTTGTTGTTTTTTCTTACTTAGTTGAGGAGTCAAGTTTCTTTAGTTAAAAAGATTAGATTATATTGTCCTTATTTTTGTTGCAAAAAAAGAGAGAGATTATACTATAAGAAATTTAACTGAATTATAAGGTAAATATTATATCTTTTATAGGAATTCATATTTGATATGAGACAAACTGTACCTGTCTCAATGTTGTAGTCTCCCTCTTTCTCTTGAAGGATTTCAGCTACTTGTTTGCATTTCATTTGGTGCTACACTGCTATCTTTTGATCTTCTACTTATTTCAAGTTACGAAATTTTCTAGAATCTTTTCATTCTGCTTTGGTTAAAGATCTCATTGTATCGTTCCTTTTTAATTCATAAAAAAAGAAGAGAGAGAAAAGGTAAACCATGTCTTGTTCCTTTATTCCTTTAAAATGAAATTTTAGATACGGCATTTAATGTCTCATTCTTAAACTAGTTGACACTTGACTGTTAGCTATATGATTCCTCATTGTTCATGTCGCCTCATTTAAAGCTATCTCGATTCAATATTTAAAAATTTAGTTTCTTTAACACTAGTAAATTTTTTACTTTTTCTATTGATATACAAATCTTTAACAAGGCTAGAAAAATCCTATCTAAAAAAAGACTTATAGTAAATTTATCAACATGATTAAACTTTATGGTTTATCCAACTTGTTGTTTTGATGAAAAAACTTAATCCAACTAATTGGTATCCCCGATATTATTTCTTTTATTCTATTGTGTCCTATTTCGCTGGATCTCATGGGCTCCAAGAGATTCTAGGTATTTTGATACTTCATTCCATATGATTTTTTTCTTTCTATCTCATTGCTATTAACTCCTTAAATCACTGTGGTTTTTTCACCTATAGAGTATTTCTCCATGGTTCGAGCATTTGGTTGACGTCTTTGCTAGATTCGTCAATTAACACAATATCGCTTATAAAGAGCATACTACCATGTGACATATGTTTAGTTAGTTCATCTTTAATTAGAATAAACAAGTACAGCCTGAATGCTGATCTGTGGTATAATTACTTCTAGGTATTTTGATACTTCATTCCATATGATTTTTTTTCCATCTGATCGCTTTTAACTCCTTAAATCACTGTGGTTTTTTCACCTATAGAGTATTTCTCCATGGTTCGAGCTTTTGGTTGACGTCTTTGCTAGATTCGTCAATTAACACAATATCGCTTATAAAGAGCATACTACCATGTGACATATGCTTAGTTAGTTCATCTATAATTAGGATAAACAAGTACAGCCTGAATGCTGATCTGTGGTATAGACCCCCGATTATGGAAAACTCATTTATTTTTCCTACCACTATCTTACACTAGTGTTAGCTCCTTCATACATGTCCTTTATGACATGTATATGTTAATATGAATTCATTTTTTCTCCAACAACCACCAAAAGACTTCTTGTGATGCTCTATCGTATGCTTTCTCAAGGTAAATAAACACCATGTATAGATAGTGGACAGATAATTTCTTAAAGTTTAAAGTTTGACTAAAATCTGATTCGGTTATCGACATTGCATTCTCAATCCTTGACAATCACCCTAAAGTTGTAATATGTCTTACATTCAAGTCATTTTCTTGGTCTTGTGAAGATCACAGCTAAAATAAAGGGGGGAAAATGAGGGCTCCGACCACTTTTGATAGATACTGGACAGCTAAATTCTTAAGTTCAAACTAATGTTCACACGACCATAAGTAAGGCCTTAAAATTGAAGAAACCTATTAAATCTGTAAAGAAAACAAGGGGTTTTGTGGACATGTTTGAGCTTTAATAATCAAATAGAAATCCTTTAGAAGCTTCTCTGTCTATGGGTTGAAAATTGCAGTTTGATTTTTCACATATGAAAATGGACAAGTAGAGCGAGGAAGGTGACAAAGGAATTGTCTCTTAAATAAAATATCACCAACGAATTAAGTTTTCTCTTCTCTCATTTTCTCCTGCCTTCTGAATTTTCCTTCTTTACATCCCAGCATGGTTTTCGTTTCTTGCTGTATCTTTGGCATGTTGGTCAAGGGGTTTAATGCATGTATTGTTCATTCGGTTTACATCTAATTGAGTTATTGACTTGAAACATCTGTTTCATGGATGAAAGTTGGTACCTTTGTGGTTCATCACTTCATCTTAGTTGGAGATGATATAGCCACTTGTTCAGATTTCACCATTGAAGATGAGGCTATGGTTTGCCATTAGAATGATGTTATATGAACTGCTTATCGAGGGGATATTTTGGTTATAGATTAATATATTGACAATTTTGTTCTCATTGAATCGTGAGGTTCATTTTTTAGGTTTCGATTATTGATAAGTACACCAATTATCTCTAAATAGTTCCATATACTGTACTACTTCTAATAACAGGTTGTCAGTAATATAAGGTAGTTTTGAAAAGTAGTGAATAGATGAATTGATATTGGCCTTTCACAGTGTAGTGCTCTATTATCGGGAATGATGAAGTTATTCACATTTGTCAATGTTGGATGAAAAGTTTGGCTATCGCTGAATCATTGAAGATCTTGAACTTTAGGGCTCATGGGTGTGATTCTACATGTTGGATATTAGTCTCAGTATCTTATAGTGCAAAGAAATGGCTCCATATCGACTTTGAAGATTTGATGGTGTTGCTTAGGATTTAGCCATTTTCTGGAAAGTGTTTTCTAGTAAATCTAATTACTCAACCAGCAGTGTATTTTGGGCAAAAGTATCTGCCGTAGATTTTGTCATTGATAGAACACGTTAGGGGTTCTTTTTCTTTCTTTATTTTTCTTGGAAGAGAGGGCAACAATATCTGATATAATTTCTTTCAGTGAGCTAAAAAATTTTACCTAGTCAAAAGCGAACAGTGCAAAAAGGCACTAAAGTCGGTTTGAGGTTGAAGCACAAAGCACATTTAAAGCTTGGGTTTTAGAGGAAAAAGCCATCATGATTGCTATTGTTCTTTTGGATTTTCAGTTAAATAACTGTCATTACCTTTTTTTGTCAATTAGATCTGCGAAAACCATCATTTTGGAGTTTGTGCTTTTCATAATGTTTTTTTGAACTCCAAAAAAGTAAAAGTAAAATTGAATTTGCACCAAGTAGCAAAAAAAGGAAAAAGGGAATGGACACCAGTCATGGCTTAGCAAAAGTTGATTCGATGCCAAACAAAAACTCATCTCCCTGGTTATGGTTCTATATGAAACTTAGCAGAGACTATATTTATACCTACTTATGGTTTACGCTAGAATGTCTGAGAACTTAAGATGTATCTGTTGTTTGGAATTCCTATTTAAGGCTGATTAGTAGCATAACTACCTCCTATTATATAAAGGTAAAGTAATTCTGAGGTAAGCTTCACATTTTGTGCAGAACTAGCCACTAGGAACCTGAAGCATCTAAATCGTAAAGAAAATTGAGGTACAGTTTTTAGTCTACACTTCTGAGAAATGCGGGTGCTTTTTTGATTTTTTACTAACTCCGTCTTCTTAAAGAGGGGTTAACCGGTCACAAAGTGCTCCTCGGTTAGTGTGCTGGTAGGGGCAGGTTGGCATACATAGAGTTCCTCTTGCCTGCTTAGTTTTATTAAAGAGAATGATGCCTGTGTGTGAATCAGAATGAACCTCTAATGGTCATGGATCATTCTAATGTTGTATGCTTTGTAAGTATATGAGGTGTGTATTTGCTAACTGTCCCAAACATAGAGAAATGGTATGTGAGCGAAAAGTGAAAAAAAAAATCATTTAATCCAGTTATTTGGTTAACGTATTGGTTCTACCGTGGATTGTGCCATTCTTTCTTTTACCTTCGTAGATATTGTCTTTACTTATTATGTCTAACTGCTTCTTTAGCAACACAATCATCTATCTGATTTGTTTTTTATGCAGCTGTGGCAGTTGTGGGTATGAGTTAAACCTTAACTCATCAAGTCGCAATACTGCTTCCATTGGATCCAAGTATGGGAAGTCCATTAAGAAAGGGATGATCTCCTTCTTGTCCATTGATGAGAGCAGATTTACCCAGGTTGATGAATTCAAGTGTGTACCGTTCTTTTTCTCCAAACGTTCTTGGGGCTTGTTCCAGCGGCGAACAAAACTTCAGTGCAGAAAATGTGGTAACAATATTGGAATTGCTTATGATGATAGTGCTTCTTCTTACCCACTTGTAGCCGATGCATCAGATACAGCCTCTGGTAGTGAAATAACCACTCATAGGAAATACGATATCAAAATCCGCTCG
>JAJOOR010012913.1:0-25781 GCA_036250505.1 Solanum acaule
GCAACTCTGGTGGTCCATTTTCTGGAGTTTGTTCTTCATCGATACTGCTGAGATCCTAAACCGTGATTCTCCTACGAAGGCAACAAGCATATTTTTCCAAGAATTGAAGCTAATGTGGTTTCATTCTTTGGATTCCATCCAACCTAGAAAACTTCCTCTTTGTGACAATCCAAACGATGAATATGAGTGTATGTCTGTCATGGTTCTGATTTAGTCATTTGAAAGGATATAAGCCTATTTATAGTGATGTGACCATTTAAATTCCGTATTTCATTTTTCATGCACCCTTTCAAATTTCCTAATTAAGTGATTAAGTCTTTTCAACTTTCAAATTAATTGACAGAAAATTTTGTTCAATAATGTTATTTGATTAATTAAAAATTTAATTACTTTTTAATTTTTGTAAGGGCTAAATGGTAATTCAACTTTGAAGATGAGAGCTTCCCACTTATAATATATGAGATATGATGATTATATATATATACCTATGTATATATAGAGTTTCCGAACGAGTTTCCGTCGAAGTTCGAGGGTGGCGTGGCACCCCCACACCCCTTCATAGATCCACCCCTGAGCATGGAGGACAACATTTTCCACAATATATTTTCTATTTTCTCATGTCTAGTCCGTCAAAATATTTTCGCTAGGAAAACAAGTTTTGGGTGACTTTTCAAGTTTATTGTCTCCTCCCCACTCGCTATCGAGATGCGAAAGAATCCATATTCCCTATTTCGTATTCTCTACCCCTAAATTAGCCTAATTAGATTCAATTCAACCGTCCAACCGTCAACCCCCAACCCTTGACCATCTCACCCCGCTAGCCGGAAGCTCACTCCCTATCCCACATTCCACCTCTTATGACATAATACATAAACATGCCTTTTAACTTGGCCTCAACTTACATTTGTGCTCTCCAACTTTGGATGTGCACAAGTAGACAATAAAACTTTTATAAAGTTGAACAAATAAACACACATGCCCTACATGTGACATAGTACATGTAGGACGTCATGTAGGACCACAATTTTTCATGTAGGACGTCAAGTAGGACATGTGTGTCTACTTATTCAATTATATACAAATTCAACTACCTACTTGTGCACACCCAAAGTTGAAGGGTATAGATGCCAGTTGATGCCAAATTAAAGGGTATTTTTATGTATTATGCCCCCATAATATTTTGCTTGATTAACTTACAAATTATCTTGAGATAACAGTTTTTTGCTTATTTACCAAATACTAAAAAATAAGTAAGAAATCCACTTGTTTTTTCTAGTAAATGTTTTCTAAGAAAACACTTTCCTATCAAAAACACCCAAGATTAATGTGAAAACAGATTAATACTGAGGAAAAAAGAAAAAAGAATCTGTCCATTTTTCCCTCATAGTTGACATTAGTTGGGTTGTGTATCACAAAATGGACTAAAAGTCAGCTATTAATTTTCTTTATATTGTTAAGGGCCAAGTCAATAGGAGTCAATCTTTCAAGTCAAGCTTATAGGGCTATGTTACACAAAACAGAGAAAATATTCTCAAACTTATTTGGCACTTAGGCGTAGTTATTATTGAGACGGAGGGACTACTAAAACTATGGGCTGTTAAAATAAATTATTTTTTCTTTTTTCTTTCTTTTAGTATACTCAGCTAAAAACACATCACTGGACACCAGTGGAAAACAAAAAAAAAAGATCATATATTTGTAGCATAGTTTGGTCTTATAACAACATCAGAGAAGAAAATAACGGCAAAATACATAGATAGACACTTAAACTTGGTCTCAACTGTTAGCTGAGCATTCCAACTTATCAAATGATCACATAGACACCTCAACTCAACCCCAAAATGTCTCACAGACACCCGAAACTAGCTGACCAGATGCGTGCATTTCAATCGCCAATCATGCGTCAAATGAATGAATTCCGATGTGATTGACAAGCAGCGGGGCATGGAACGGAGGTTGAATCGATCATCATCAGAATAATTAGGCCAAAAATTAGGATACATTCAAGGAAACTTAAACTTCCATCGAAGAGAAGCAAATGAAAGGCTAATGACACATATCTAATACAAGAAAAGAGATCTTTTTCCTTATTTTAACCATAATTCCATAACAGCAACCCAACCCCCATTCTTCGTCTCCTCCCCGCTCATTTTCAACCCGACCCTGGATTTTCCATCTCCATGTAATTGCACCCTCACCGTATCGGCCATCTCCAAAATCACCATCAGCACTGCTTCCGTGTGATTGAGCTTCATTTTCAAAGCAATCTGTTTTATCACTTCTTATTTTCAAATTTTTTAAAATTTAGCTTTTGTACAGCCTGAAAGATTTTATCTTTTTTCTCAAATGTAGGAGAAGATGTAAATGTGTAGATGAGTTAATATATTCGATCGATTAGAACACCCTACTAATAAGTTGGAGTGCTTTAAGTGTCTATCTATGTATTCTGCCACAAAATAACTGTACAATTTCAAGTTGTGTCTAACTGTCTATAAACAAAAGCATTTGCTTCATTGGTAGCCTGCTTTAAGACGTCTCTCAGTCTGCAGTTTTCTTCCCTTGCTGCTTTAGTTGTTTGTCCCGCTGATTTAAGGGACTCGTTGAGCTTAGTAGCTCGTCCCATTTCTTCAGCTTCGCTTATACACGCGATGAGGCTTGTCTCTTTCCCATTCCAAGCCAATAGTGACTCCTCTGTCTCTAGTTTCAATCTCTGATCTGCTATATTCCTGTGTAGTTTTGTTTCCTTTTTCGCTTTATCCAAAAACATTTTATTTCTGGCCTTAGTGCTTTTGATCATCTCTTTCATATTTCCAGCCTCTTTTTTCACTAAGTTTCTCTTCCATCTCAGATTCTTCGGAAGCAACTTCCTTCAACGCTAATGCTAAATCATTTAAGGCCTTTGTGCTCTTTTCTTTCGCCTCCTTTGCCAACTTCATTTCATTTTTTAGCAAACTCATCTCATTATCCAAAGCTGTGGCTCCTCATTTCAACAATGATTAAGATAACTGCCATTTTGCTTGGAACATGTGTCCAAGATTCAATCTTTTCATGACGAGAAGCAATCTCGAGCTTGAATTCTTCAAGTTCAATCTTGATTTGTTTAAACGGCCTTGTGTTTTTGACTCTAAACTTCTTGTTCTCCAATTCATCTTCTAATTCTTGAATTCACCTAAAATCAGAAAACCAATACGTCGCACGAATCTTGAATTCTTTTACATGACTAAGTCCCTCTTTTCACTTTTCCTAAACTAGGATCTTTCTTTATCAACTTGAGATCACATTTTTTCGCCTTTTCGAGCTCCAACTTCAAGGAGTTGATACTCTTATCTTTATCCCAAAAGCTTGCTCACGAGAGAAGAATTGTCCAAGTCCAGAGACCACCCATCTCATTAACCATCGATGTAGACCCCAAATTAAAAGTTGTCCACGCACCAGATGTTCAACATTGGGCGTGAGATGGGGTCCCTGGTCTTGAGGTGGGATGTTGAAGAATGAATAAAGGTCCATATTGATGATTACTGAGATGAGAGGTCTCTTTATAAGACTTGAACAATCAGTCTCCCTCATGAGCTAACTTTGAGGCGTAAATTAGGTCCAAGACCTAATATTACTCAAACAGAATTATTATGTGGAGATTACAAACTAAAAGATAAACTAGAATGAGTATCATTTTTATCGTTTCAGTTTTATCGGATGTCCTATAAAAGGGTTAAGAAAATCATAATCCATAAATTAAGGAGATAAGCTTCTAGAGAGATAAAAGTGTGACACAAATAAAATCTTAATTCTTTTCCATCCTATACAACTCAATAAACTCAAGGTACAAAAACATAATTTTTGTACCATTGACTCATAAACACAAATTCTTTTCCCACTACCAAAGCATTTTTTTGCACCTTTTTAAAAACAACAGTTTTTCTTATATTATATAGATTTTTTTTTCTTATATATATATAACTTCTTCATTGAAAGCTACCCCCGCCACCCTTCATCTTCTTAAACATTTTTATCAAAATTTCTACCTATACTTTATCCTCTCATCATTCATATCTGATTTTGATCTTCAGAAAATTAAATTTATCTTTCAACAATTTCTATCATATATCCTATATTTATTTCATTCCCAGGATTGATTGTTTTTTATCGCTCGCCTTCATATTGATTCTCCTTAACATACATTGACCTTTTGGTTTTGTAGGCCACTTACAACTTTTTTCTTTTTAGTTTTATGTCCGTTTTACGAAAGCTCTTCTTTCTACACATACGAGATCTGAAAAGACCAGGTGGTCAAGAGATCTTCATTTCTACACATACAAAATCTGAAAAGACCATATGGTCAAAATATCATCATTTCTACACATACGAGATTTGAAAATACCAGGTGGTCAAGACATCTTCATTTCTACACATACGAGATCTGAAAAGATCAGGTGGTCAAGAGATCTTCATTTCTACTCATACGAGATCTAAAAATACCAGGTGGTCAAGAGATCTTAATTCCTCGGTCTCTATTGGATCATTGGTATATTATTGTTAAGAAATAACCCCTTAATTATAGAGAATTTTTTACTTTATGATGGATCATCATCATCACCATCATAGGGAAAATGAATTTGATTATCAAGAAATCCAGAAAGCAAAGACATCATCAAAATTCAATAGATCAAGGACTATACACAGCCCGAGAAACTCGATTGAATTCCCCGAAAAGCCCTTGTATGTCTATCCTTCTCCTCATTCGATTGAACGTAATGGCTCCATTAAAAAGCTCCATTGTTCACCTTTAGGATCCATGGTTGGAACTTCATTCAAAGGAAAAGTGAAAAAGTTGTATTCAATTTTCGACTCTCGTAAGGAAAATCATCGATCCTCGATTCCAAAACCTCAAACCAAGCATTCAAAGCCATTGATTTCAAACACTCTGTTATTGCCTGGAACAGAGGATCGTGTGGTAATTTACTTCACGAGTATTCGTGGAATTCGAAGGACATTCGAGGATTGTTACACAGTGAAAATGATATTAGGAAGCTATCGTGTTAAAGTTGATGAAAGAGATGTCTCGATGCACATCGCGTATAGGAAGGAATTACAAAATATTATGGGTGAGAAGAACAACAATAGTATTGTGACATTGCCACAAGTTTTTATCAAAGGGAAATACATTGGAGTGCTGAATTGATCAAGCAATTGAATGAAATTGGCGAATTACCGAAGTTATTAAGAGGGATTCCTTTAAGGCCAATTGGTTATATTTGTGAAGGTTGTGGGGATGTACGATTCTTGCCTTGCTCAAATTGCGATGGCAGCAGGAAATTTTTCGATGAAGATGAAGGACAAGTTAGGAGGTGTCTTATTTGTAATGAGAATGGATTGATTCGATGCACACTTTGTTGTTCTTGATCTACATAAATTTGTGAGATGTATTTATAACATGTTCGTTGTCGCCTTATAGTTTTTTAGTTGGTGAGGCAAAGACGAATTCAGAATTTTAAATGAGTGAGGTAAATGTAACTCTTTTGTATCAACAGGTGGCGTTTAATTAATATAAACTATCTATTATTATATATTTTGAAATTTTATGGTTGTGTAGAATGTAGATAGTGTGCAATGTAGTTTCCTGATCTTGATATCTTTGAAAGTTTGAAGTAAAGGAAAAGGTTTTTATCTACGGGAAAAAGTTAAAAATTGCTCCTGAACAATATGAAATAGAACAACTTTCTTCTTCATTAATAGTTGGGGTTAGGTGTGTTCGCCATTACAAAAGTGGCGTATTTGTCTGTATTTTCAAAATCCAGCAAACGGAATCATTACAACCCTTCATCTAGTTGTATGATACCCTGAGTGTTCGTGACTGATGATTTGCATAGAGTTATCTTATTTATGAATACTTAGCGACTAGAAAGATGTTATTCTTTAACATTTGTATTCACAATCTTCGACTTGCAAAATATAGAGCATCAAAATAGAACCCTAAAATCACAAATATTTATAAATCCGGACATGATTGAAAGTGTCACGAAGCCAAAATGGATACAAATCGGATTTGGATATAGCATTTTGTCAAGAAAATTTGTTGTGTTATCATAATATTAACCGATATCATTCTTTTAACTAACTAAAGAAGAGTTTGCAAATTGATAAAATCTGGTGGACAATTTTCCAATCTCCAAGGAAAAACGCTCGAATCTTCTATCAGAAAAATTCTCAATTCTCCTTTTGGACATCAACTCTCACATGAAACTAAAGGATCCTAACCCATATTGTATAAACACAAACTAATGGAGGAGAGAAAATTTACCACAATCCTAACGTAGTGACTTAATACATAAATAAACATTCAAACTTGACCTCAACTTACAAATAAACTCTCGACTTATCTAAACGATGTGAATTTTTCAGATAGGAAAAGTGAACAATTTTTTTTTTCTTTAATAAGTAGTTATTGATAGTTCAAATAGGAAAAATAAACAATTGATATATATATAGTTGACATGTGTTTTGATAAATAGTTATTAATAGTTCAGATATCAAACTCAAAAAGTCGAAATAGATTAGGAGGTGCTCAAAGAAAAGGTTGGTTTTCCCAAACAGAGCTTTGCTAGGGTATTTTCATGGAAGCCATGAGAGTACCTTGGTCCGATCTTCCGAGAGAATTTGTGGAACGAATCAGCAAATTCCTCAACAGCAATATTGACATCCTCCGCATTCGTGCAGTCTGCAATTCATGGCGTTCAGCAATGCCTCCCAATTTCGAAAACTTCCCTTCTTTGCCTCTCATCAAACTGCCTATCCCCAATATGAACCATGGTTATCATAAAGAATCTGAGTTTTAATTAATCGGAAGCACCGTTTATCTTTTCCAACTTCCTCACACAGGCTGGTTGGTGAAGATTGTAAAAATCCTAGACGGAAAATTACAGATTTTGAATCCTCTAACCGAAACAGAAATATAGGATTTTCCTGCTAATATGCCTAAGAAATTGAATTTTACTTGATTTTCGTGTTTCTCAAGTTTCTAAATCCTATCACCTGCAATGGGTAATAAACTTTCAGAAACTTGAATAAAATGTAGGGCATTTATTTAGTAAAATCTCGCTTATTTGGAGTGATCAAACCAATCATTTTTCTGTAACGGCAATCCCTCCTCGTTTAACGAGACCAAGGTATCTTCCAGCATAAAGATGTTAACTTTGAGCATATTTAACGGATGGGGTAGTAAGAAAAGACTGGTGGAATCAGGTGGGAGTTATTTCTGGTAGATATATTTTTAGATTTTGATGTTATGAGGGAGTTGCGCAGATTTAGACCTTCAAGGAACAATTCCAAGGAAATTAAGATTTACCTGCTTGATGAAGAACATCATGAGTGGATTGCAGTACATACATTGGGTGATCGAATTTTCTTTGCTGGTGATGACTGTTGTTTCTCTGTTTCTTCTTTAGACTTTGGTGATCAGTGCAGAGGAAACTGCATTTACTATGAGAAGTACTATCATGGTCCAATTCCTGTTGCTGGTGGTGTAAAACTTAGCAGCAATGATGACAAGAATGTCCTTGGTAGCAAATCATCTGGTAGTCTTAGCGAGGAAGTGAAACTTAGATATAAAGGATTACATGGTCATAATACGGGTGTTTTTATCTTACAAGATGATAAACTTGGTTCATTGTCATCCTTCCTCGAATATGCAGATATTTTCTGGCCACCTCCATCTTGGCTTTATACGGACGATCAGGCAGCTTCTTCATTTTCTGTTTTTTTCTCTTTTAGGAAGGTATTATACTAGCTAGTTTTAATTCTATCAATTTAGACGTCACAGTGATATATAGTGCATGCAATGTGATGTTTTTTGGGTTTGCACTGGATAAATTCACTCTTGTACAATAACTCGCAAACTACTCAAGAGATATAAACCACATTAGGTAAGTGCAATGCGATAAGCTCAATTGAGAAGGTATCTAAATTCTTTCACAGTCATTATAAAATCTTGAGTTCCAACAAGATCAAAATCAATACACACAACAAAAAAATCAGAATAAACCACATAAAATCCATTAATAAAAACAAAAATCAATAAAATTACTAAAAAAATCAAATTCTAAACAAAGTCACAAATACCACTAAATTTTAAAAATTATATTTAGTAGTTGAAAATTGAAATCTCATCTATCTTAAGGAAAGTAAAAAACGAAATTAATTAAAAGAAGAGATGAAAGAAATGATCTAAATCATTAATTTCATAATTTACGCAAATCAATAAAAATGCAATAAGGAAAAGAAACTGATTCGGAGCATAGTAAGGAATACAATACTCTATTAGTTATAGAGTCCTTGATTAATGAGAAGTATAATTAATAATTAATTCGTTACTAATTTTTTTTTAATTTTCTCATTTGGAAATTAAATATGTTATTCAATTAGTTAGGATTGTAATTCAACTTTGTCATTCTTAACTGCAATTGGAAAAAAAGCTTTATGATGGAAGCAATGGCTCCTTGGTGTGATCTTCCGATAGAACTTGTTGAAAGAATTAGTAAATTCGTCAACAGCCATATTGATATCCTTCGCATTCGTGCAGTCTGCAGTTCATGGCGTTCGGCATTTTCTCCTAATTTCAAAACCACCAAATCTCAGTTTCCCATCAAATTACCCATCACTTCTCATTGTTATTTAATTGAATGCACTATTTATGTTTTCCAACTTCCTCATCCTCCTCACACAGGCTGGTTGGTTAAGATTCTAAAAACCCTAGACGGAACATTCATGATTTTGAATCCTCTAACCAACAGAGGCATCAAGTTTGTGTCTGATGCTAACAGATTGAATTTACTAGATTTTCGTGTTTCTCAAGTTTGTAAATCATATCATGTGAAGTTGCTCTTAAAAGGTGACCTAAATTGTCACCCTTATGCCGGATGGGGTATATTTAAAAAAATCTTGCCTATTTGTAATGATCAAACCACTCATTTTTCTATAATGGCAATTACTGTTAGGGATCACTTATTGTGTTTTAAATCAGGGGATGACGACTGGACTACCTTGAAAGATTTCACTCGTAGTAAGATTGTCGATATTAGTGTGTATAAAGGGAATTTTTATGCTGTTGATACTTTTGGAGAGACCATAATGTATGACCCCTTCTCGTTTAATGAGACCAATGTATCTTCCACCGTAAAGATATTATCTTCAAGCTTATTTAACGAATGGGGTAGTAAGAAAAGACTGGTGGAATCAGGTGGGGAGTTGTTTCTGGTTGATATGTTTTTAGATACTGATGTTAAGACGGAGTTGCAAGGTTCTGGACCTTCAAGGAACAATCCCATGGAAATTAAGATTTACCGGCTTGATGAAGAACAACATGAGTGGATTAGAGTGCATACGCTAGGTGATCGAATTTTCTTTGCTGGTGACGACTGTTGTTTCTCTGTTTCTTCATCAGATTTTGGTGATCAGTGCAGTGGAAACTGTATGTACTATAAGAATGGAGATATAATAGTGGACATCTCGGGAAATGACCTTAGCGAGGAAATGGAACTTAGATATAAAGGATTACATGATCAACACACAGGTATCATTACCTTACAAGATGGTAAACTTGGTTCATTGTCATCCTTCCTCGAATATGCAGATATTTTTTGGCCACCTCCATCTTGGCTTTTTACTGACGATCAGGCAGCTTCTAAAAAGTTTTCTCCTCGAATGTTGCATTTTCTATTTGATACTAGTGTAAGCTCATGTCAGGATGAGAAGAAGCTTGATACTAGACATGTAAGGTCGTTTTAAAAGGTATCAAGGAGGTTTTCAACTTGATACTTACTTGAAAAGTGAATGTGTTTGAATTTAAGTATTCCTATCTATTATTTGTTTTCAACTTGACCTGAAGATTTTAGATTCTTTGTTTATGAAACTCAATGCCTTTCTTTTATTTTATTCACATGCACTTCAATACTCCATTTAACTAATGCATTCGTTCCTTGATTGTCTTGTTTATATTATTAAATGTTGACATCAAAAGGCACAGGACATTTTTAATATCCTTGATGGTGTTTGTCATGTGCCAATGAGGTTTCCAGATCAATATTGATAACCAAAAGTGTTGGATAATAGTAACGCGAACAAGAATCGTGTATCATGTTTATGTATTATGCATAAAAAGAAACAAATGTAGCTTTTAGGAGTTGCAACTTCCCGCAGATATATCTATTCTATTATGTTAATGCAACTTCTCATTAAAAATTTAGTACCTAAACATACTTCCAAAAATTTTAAAAAAAGTTTAATCTATATATCTTGAACTACACGTGTCCAAGAACTAGTTTATAAAATATGTGTTTTTGCCTTTGAGAAGATGAAATTTTAGTTGCTTTGTTACATTTTTGTGCATAAGGGTACTCTTGTGCAAGTGCAGCATTACATCTACTCTTTTGTGAGACAAGTGACATGCCTTGTTAAAGATGCCTCACCTCGTTGTGCTGAGACCAAAAGTGCCACATAAACTAGATGCATAGTAATCCGTGTGTATGGTCATGTCTTTCGAGTTGAAAGGAAAGTGAGTCTGATAGAGTGACTTAATCTTAATCAAACTCTGTTATCTGATAATTTGCAAGTCGTCTTCACCATCTGGCTTGTTCTCCACTGTTTCCCCTTGGCTCGTTTCGTATTCCTACTTCATTTGTGTCTAATGGTGGCCATTTGAACCTGTAAGGCCCTGTTGACCTTGTGGCTAATTAGTAGGAGAGTTGAATACCATTTCGTGTACTTAAATACTCCATTTTTATTACGAGTAAAAAGTTACAATTGTGTTTGTTAAGACTCGCTCTTCAATACTTCATTTAGCTAATGTATCTGCTGCTTGATTGGCTTCTCGATAGTAATGTTGAATTCGACAGCAGAACGTTTTTAATAGCCTTGATGGTGTCTGATATGTGCCAATAAGGTTTCCTTTGACAACTTTTCAATTTTCTTCCTTTGTCAGACTTGACTGCAGTTTTATTCAAATCGAAATCAGTGCCTCGATTCAGAAATTTTAAAATCAGTAATCTGTATAAGATGAACTTTTATGCAGTCGAGACCAAATAAAATTTAGAGTGCGAGTCATAAAAGAAAAATAAATGATATTTTAGGGTTGCCAAACGCAAGGACTCCAAACAGGCTCATTGTTTTTTGCTTAAAGAAGTTGAAAGAATCAGCAAATGTTTCGACAGTCATATTGACAATCTCCGAATCCGTGCACTCTGCAATTCATGGCGTTCAGCACTTCCTCCAAATTTAAAAATCCCCAAATTTCTGTCTCCTGTCAAACTACCAATCCCCAACAACATGACCCGTAGTTATTATGAAAAATCTCAGTTTTACTATACAGGCTGGTTGGTGAAGATTGTAAAAACAACAGACGGAAAATAGATTTTGAATCCTCTAACCACATAAAGGAGCAGAGACTATCAAGGTTCTGCACTAAGTTGCATCATAGGGTCTTCGTTTTTCATTTCTGGTTGTGGATCTTCTTTTCCCCACAAAAGCAAGTACAGTCCAATAATGACAATTACTGCTCCAATGATGCTGAAAATGTTTAAGGAGGGTATTATAGTGCATGAATTTGATTCACAAAATGAAGGGGTAAGATTGCTTACCTGCCCGTGTAGAGCTTTTCACCAAGGATGAAATATGCTACAACTGCAACTAGTACGGTTGAGAGTGGGTTGAACACAGTTACGAAAACTGGTCCCTTTTGTTCAGTGCACCAGAGTTGTATGTACACTACTAAACCAGACATCACTATGCCCTATTCCAGATACAACGATTCTAATTAAAATGTGCAAGTTCAAAATTGTTTTGGAGAGAAACTATTGGACTTGGACCCTTCTTACCCCATACAGAGTAGACCAGAAATCAATGTTGAAACCCATGGTCCAAGCTGTTCGTTTGTGTTGTACAATTACTGTGTAGAAAGCTGATTGTGCTGCACCAACAAAACTCATCCATGTAGTCAGTGATAGTTGTGCTGGATATCTTTTCAAAGTGTAAGCCTGAAAAATTCCAGTGTCAGCTTGTGTGTGTTCTCTCCTTGGAAACACTAGTTAGTTCTTACATAGATTACTAGGCATATTTCATGCAAGTCTTCCTAATGAAGAGTTATAGTGCAAACCTGCATGATGTACCATATTGACCACGTAATGCAGCTAGCAGCAGTGAGGATCAAGCCTTTTGACCAGTTCTCGTGGACAACACCATTCCCTCTGTGGATGTAGATGAGAGGATGTCCTAAGCTTTTCACAACAGGTCCTTTGTATAATGTCATGCTCATAACCCCAGCCAAGGAAACCAAGGTTCCTAGGACTTTTGCTATTCCTCTAGGATTTCGAATGTTAGCATCTTCCAACCTACACCAAGAAAGAGCATTATATGAACTTTGATTGCAGTCATATCCTCTTCATGATGGAATTATATGTGTTACCTGAGAATAACTGCTAGTACAAATGTTAAGGCAGCTATAGTGTTGACCATCGAGGCAAGAAGAGTCGGAGAAGTGTAGTTCAAGCTCACAAAGTACATGTTCAGTGTCAAACTCACTCTGTTATGAAGGATATACTGTTAATATTCCTCATCAAACAACATATGAAAATTTGATGTTTGATAGATCTTACCCCACTAGAGAGAGTACAAATATCTCCAACAGCAAAGCTATAGTTAACTTTGGCCTTGTCTTTCTGCAGAAATCAGCAGAAACATCAGAAAAAACTGCATTTCTGCATTGGAGATGACTTTGTGATTTACCTTTCAAGAAAATAGGCAAAGGGTAGCATAGCAAGACCGGCAACGATATGCCGATAAGTTATGTAAACATGAGGATTCATTCCATGATTGAAGGAAGCTTCAGTTATGAAGTACAAAAAAGTGTAAGCAATTTGAGCCAAAACCATAAGGATGTGAGGCTTGAACCTCTTGTAAGTGCCTATGCTAGTCCCCATAGCTATCAATACTTTTGGACACGTCTAGGATTAGAGAAGTATTGATGAAAAATAATATTGAGTTACCAGCTGAGAAGAGTCCTATTCTAGTTATAATAGGAATCTTGAAAAAGGCTTATGTGAAATAATTAAAATATTTTAAAAATTAGTTCCATGTAACTAAAAAACTATTTTTTTAAAAAAATATTTAAAAGTTAAATACGGTAAAAAAAATTTCCTACAAAGTTTGATGATCTTTTTAATGAACATTTAGTATAATATATATATATATATATATATATATTTAGGTTAAGATTTAAAAGTTCAAAAGGACAAGGTCATGGGTTGGGTCTCCAGAAAAACAAAATGACGGCAATATTATTAAGGGAAATATTTTAAAATGTCAATATTTTAGCATTTAATAGGATCTCTTAGCTACATTTTCAATATTTATTAAAAGTGTCAATATTTTAGTTTGTTATATATCTGATTTATGTATTTTTTAAATTTATTTATTTTGAAAGAATACAACTATTTAATAACAGAAAGGAGAAAATCAAGGGATAGAATATTTCAAAAAAAGGTAAGTATCACTTAATTTTCTCATTAGTTATATTTTCAAAGAAAAATCAAACGTGAGCCTTACTCACAATGTATTTTTGTTTTTTTTTTCCAGAATTTTGTAACATTTTTAAAATCGTATCATTCCAATATGTATACTATTTGTATTCATTCTAGTTTTCATGTTGTATTTTGTATAATGAAATTTGTATTTTTTTTATTTGTTTGTATTCATTCCAATAGGTATACCAAATGAATTTGTAGTTATTTAAAAAACATATTTGTATTCATGTATTTTTTTCACTGTGTATTTATTTTTTTTCTTCAGAATCTTGTATCCTTTCTTAAGTCGTATTCATTCCAATATGTATTTTATTTGTATTAGTATTCATTCTAGTTTTTATGTAGTATTTTGTATAATAATATATAAAATACAAAAAACAATATAATGAAAAAGTGATAATGAAAAATAAAACTAAAAAGGAATAAGTGAATATTTGTTGCAATCATTCTTAAATAAAATAGGGAAAATTGTATGACATAGCAAATTATTAATTCAAATTAAATGCTATAGCTATAGTTTCTTTTATTTGTAATTCACAGCAAACATTTCATGTTTTTTGTCATCCCATTTGTATACCGAAATATACAAATGCAAGATCCATTTGTATACCGAATTATACAAATGCAGGACCCATTTGTGTACCAAAATATACAAATGCAGGACCCATTTGTATACCGAAACATACAAATAGATCCAAATACATATTTTTTTATGTATATGTATACCGAAATATACATATTAATAGTCATAGCAAACATAAAATTTGCTATGGAGCGCAATTATACAAACTATAGTTATAGCATACAAATATGATTTTTATGTTTGCTAAACCTAAAATTTACTCTTAATAAAATACATAACTAGTTGACATACCTTTAGAATGAATACAAATTAGGAACAAATACCAGATTCATAAACTATGCAACTTGACTTTTGAATGAATAGAAATATTAATAGCATACATACGATTTTAAATATAAATTGAGAAAGGATACAAAATTCTGAATTTTTTTATAAAAAAACAAAACAAACTAATAGGAAGTTGTTCTTCTTATAAATAAAATACATATCTAGTTGACATACCTTTGGGATGAATTCAAATTAGGAACAAATACAAGATTCATAAACAATGCAACGTAAGATTTTGAATGATTACAAAAATTAATAGCATACATACTGATTTGAATATTAATTGAGAAAGGATACAAAAACTATAAATTCAAAACAAACTAATAGGAAATTGTTCTTCCTCAACAAGTTTTTCGAAATCTTTCGCATCCAATTAATAGTGTCTTTACATAATAGAGGGAAATCTCAAAAGATACTTGATGACAATGTATTTACCTTTATCAGTGGCTGAAAAAATATGTTGAAGAAATGGTGAGATTTTTTGAACAAAGTGGAGGAAAATAGAAAATGTGATTTTCTCGGACAAAGAAAGGAGAGAACAATGGTGAAAAACTCAAGAGAGAGGTAGGAGGAATTTTTGGTAAAAACCTAGAAAGAGGGGAAAGTAGATAATGAGAGGTTTTTCTTCTTCTTTTCACAGATAGGGGAGTAAAATTAGGGGGCATGGCTTGAGAAATTAAAGGAAAGAAGATTAATTATATTAGGATACATTTTATTTTTTAAAATATTGACATATTGACATTTTCAATAATTATTTTAAAGTATAGATGTTTTTAACAATTATGTTAGGGAGTTTGACTAGTTTACTAATTTTCCCTATTAATATCTCATCACATGTGGAGAGATTTTGCTTGACATAAGGCTATTTACTTTCGTGAACTTTTCTTGTTAGTTTTTTGTTTTATTCTACAAATGGAATTGTTACAATATGAAATTTCAATTTCAAAATCTCAATTCTAAGGAGGGATTGAAAGAGAAATATATAGACCTAATTTGTTTTTATTGTGGAAGTGTAACAAATAGATGCATTTAGCTATAGTTTAAATTCATCTAATCATTTATATATATATATAAATAATTTTAATTGCATATTCAAAAGTTAGATAGTCTATAGCTTAAACAATATTTGTTAATATAACTTAGCTAAATATCACCACTTTTATTATCCTATGTTTCATGCTTACGTGGATATAATATTTATGGATACTATATTTATTACACTTAAAATTTTGTGCTAAATTATTATGATTTATAGTATTTTTACGCAATTTTTAACTAAGATGGAGGAGAATATCAAAATTACCAACAGAACTAGGGAGACGAGTACACAAAAATCAAGCTGAACATCCATTGTTCTTCTGTTGAGTTCTTATGAAATTCTACTGAAATACGATGAATATATATACTACTAGAAGAGAAGTAAACTCACTAAAAAAAAAGAATCAAAATTATTAATCCCTCCGTCCAGTGTTTTAAAAGACTTTGTTAGGACTCGCCTCGGGGTCTAGCAAAACGCCTCAAGACTCAAGTGTGGGGTTTAGTTTCCTTAGAGATCTTCTTGTGATCTTATTATTCTTCCTTCTTTTAAAGATCTTCTTGTAGTCTTGATACTTGGCCAATTTGATTGTCTATCTTCCAGATTACTTCATTTTAGTCCGACGCTAGGATTGTGGTTACTTCAATTCTGTATCCCTTGAATGATGGCTTTCTTTTCTTGCGTTGCTTCAGTGAGGGCAGGTTGTTTCTTTCCTTCTTTGACGTTCTTCCTTTTTGATTCCCATGCTTGATTTAATATACATCTTCTTTGATTGAGTTCCAGCAATGACAGATCTGCTTTGAAAGGCATGGTTAACTTGCAAGATTTGATTTGAGTCCTTGAGTTCAGATTGATTTGAAATCAATCTTCTCCTTAATTGATGGCTGCTGATTTGATTCTTGATGCATCATTCTTCAGGATTTTGTGTATCTAACACAGACACACTAGTCTTGATTTTCCTGCAACACAAGGTAGTTTGTCATTATGCAAAATATTACTCCCTCCATTCCATATTAAGTTAATTTTTGAGGTGTTTCACGCCCTTTAAGAAAAATAGATTTAGACATAAATTGAATCTACTTTTCCATTTTTACCCTTATTAATTATTGTCAAATTTATGATTAAAATAACTAAATATTAATTAATCACTAATTCCAATACTAACTAATGAAGGGGAAAATTGGAAGAATACTCTAAAAGTAGTCTTGAAAACTGAATAATTAAGTTAATTTGAAAAATAGAAAATGCCTCAAAAATTAACTTAATATGGAATAGAGGGAGTATAAGTTAACAGTATCATTGTTAGGCTCATATTAATGGTTGTCGGTTAGAGAAACTCCCCACAAGTAAAGTATATTATTTTCATGTTGTTTTTCATTGTATATCTTATTGTAAAGCTTATAGTTCTTTTGAGAAAATCTTGCTGTAATAAACTCACGTCCAATGGGTAATAAACTTTGAGGAACTTGAATATGATGTATGGAATTTTTTTGAGAAAATCTTGCTTATTTGGAGTGATCAAACCAGTCATTTTTCTGTAATGGGAATTAGTATTCGGGATCAATTATTTTGTTTAAAGTCAGGGGATGAGAATTGGACTACCTTGAAAGATCCCAGTAAGGTTGTCGATATTATTGTGTATAAGGGGAACTTTTATGCTGTTGATATTTATGGAGAGACCATAAAGTATGATCCCTCATCGTTTAACCAGACCAACGTATCTTCCAGCATAAAGATGTTATCTTCGAGCTTATTTAAGAGGTGGGGTAGTAAGAAACGACTGGTGGAATCAGGTGGGGAGTTGTTTCTAGTTGATATGTTTTTAGATACTGATGTTAAGACGGAGTTGCATGGTTCTCAACCTTCATGAAAATGTCCCAAGGAAATTAAGATTTACCGGCTTGATGAAGAACAACATGAGTGGATTGCAGTGCATACATTGGGTGATTGAATAATTTTCTTTGCTGGTGATGACTGTTGTTTCTCTGTTTCTACATTAGACTTTGGTGATCAATGCAGAGGAAACTGTATTTACTATGAGAATGGAGGTATAATTGTGGACATCTTGGGAGAGTTACCGCCAAAGTACTACGATGACGACTTTGAAGATGATTGTGTATGTGGTGGTAGTTTTAGTTATCCATTTCCTGTTGATGGTGGTGTAAATTTTAGCAGTGATGATGATGATGATGACGACGATGATCCAATAACTTGCAAATTACTCAAGAGATATAAACCACATTAGGCAAGTGCAGTGCGATGAGTTCGATTGAGAAGGTACCTAAATTTTTTGATAATCATTATAAAATCTTGAGTTCCAACAAGATCAAAATCAATACACACAAAAAAAAAATCAGAATAAAGCACATAAAATCCAGTAGTAAAACAAAAATCAATAAAATTACCAAAAAATCAAATTCTAAACAAAGTCCCAAATACCAGTAAATTACCAAATTAATTATAAGAAGAGATCAAAGAAATGATCTAAATCATTAATTTCATAATTTATGCAAACCAATAAAAATGCAATAAGGAAAAGAAACTGGTTTGGAGCATAGCAAGGAATACAATATGCTATTTGTTATAGAGTCCTTGATTTATGAGAAGTATAATTAATCATTAATTCGTTACTAATTAATTTTTTTATTTTCTCATTCGGATATTAAATATGTTATTCAATTAGTTAGGATTGTAATTCAACTTTGTCATTCTTAACTCCGATTGGAAAAAGCTTTGCAGGGTTTTATGATGGCTCCTTGGTCTGATCTTCCGATAGAACTTGTTGAAAGAATTAGTAAATTCGTTGACAACCATATTGATATCCTTCGCATTCGTGCCGTATGCAGTTCATGGCGTTCAACATTTTCTCCTAATTTTAAAATCCCCAAACCTCAGTTTCCCATCAAACTACCCTACAAACTGCCTTTCCCCCACCAACCCATGTTCTGGACAACTGATCTGAAATCTCATTGTTATTTAATCGAAAGCACAGTTTATCTTTTCCAACTTCCTCATCCTCCTCACACAGGCTGGTTGGTCAAGATTCTAAAAACAGCATACGAAGGAGTTAAGATTTTGAATCCTCTAACAAACAGAGTAATCGATGATTTGCCTGATAAGAAATTGAATTTACTAGATTTACGTGTTTCTCAAGTTTGTAAATTCTATCATGTGCATTGGGTCTTAAACTATCACATACATTGTCTGCTCGGATATGATTTATTTAATAAAGCCTTGCCTATTTGGAATAATCAAACCAATCAGTTTTCTGTAATGGCAACTAGTATTTTTGATCACTTATTGTGTTTTAAGTCAGGGGATGAGAAATGGACTACCTTGAAAGATCCCACTAGTAAGATTGTCGATATTAGTGTGTATAAAGGGAATTTTTATGTTGTTGATACTTATGGAGAGACCATAATGTATGACCCCTCCTCATTTAACAAGACCAATGTATCTTCCAACGTAAAGGGATTATCTTCTAGCATTTTTAATGGATGGGGTAGTAAGAAACGACTGGTGGAATCAGGTGCGAAGTTGTTTCTGGTTGATATGTTTTTAGATACTGATGTTAAGACGGAGTTGCATGGTTCTCAACCTTCATGGAAATGTCCCAAAGAAATTAAGGTTTACCGGCTTGATGAAGAACAACATGAGTGGATTGCAGTGCATACATTGGGTGATCAAATTTTCTTTGCTGGTGACGACTGTTGCTTCTCTGTTTCTTCATCAGATTTTGGTGATCAGTGCAGAGGAAATTGCATTTACTATGTGAATGGAGGTATAACTGTGAATATGAGAATTTCTCCTCCAAAGTACTATGCCTACGGCTTTGAAGATTATTTGGTATGTGGTCTTAGCAAGGAGGTGAAACTTAGATATAAAGGATTACATGGTCATCACACAGGTATCTTTAGCTTACAAGATGGTAAACTTGGTTCATTGTTATCCTTCCTCGAATATGCAGATATTTTCTGGCCACCTCCATCTTGGCTTTTTACTGACGATGATCAGGCAGCTTCTAAAAAGTTTTTGCGTTCTGTAATTGATGATAGACATGTAAGGTCGTTTAATGACAGGCCCTACATGAAGAAGGTTTGGTTTTAAAGGTATCAATGACCTGAAGTTTTTAGATTCTTTGTTTATGAAACTCAATGCCTTTCTTTTATTATATTCACATGCACTTCAATACTCTATTTAACTAATGCATTCGTTCCTTGATTGACTTGTTTATATTAGATGTTGAATTCGAGAGTAAACATGCTGAAGAACGTTTTTAATATGCTTGATTGTGTCTGTCATGTGCCAATGAGGTTTCCAGATCAATATTGATAGCCTAAAGTGTTGGATAATAGTAACACGAACAAGAATTGTGTACAAGTTGAGGGTCATGTTTATGTATTATGCATAAAAAGAAACAAATGTAGCTTTTAGGAGTTGCAACTTCCTGCAGATATATCTATTGTATTGCGTTAATGTTACTCAATTTGAAGTGTATGGAGGTATAGTGTATTACTTCTACAAAGTTGAACATGCTTGTACTCCTCTGTCTCCCGTTGGACTCATGCATTTCATCAAACATTAGGATTTGTAGGACAGCAACACTAACATGAAATATTAGCATCTCCTCCAGATGTCATTGTTCTTTTCTCTATTATTTTGAACATCTCCATTTCAAACCTGTTTTGTATTGCTTGACTTGAGCCGAGGATCTTTCGGTAACAATCTCTCTGTCTTCAAAAGGTATGGATAAGGTTTGCGTACACACCACCCTCCCCAGTCCCCACTTGTAAAAATTAAGTACCTAAACATACTTCCAAAAACTAAAAATAAAATTTAATTTATATATCTTGAACTACACGTGTCCAAGAACTAGTTTATAAAAAATGTGTTTTTGCCTTTGAGAAGATAAGGGTACTCTTGTGCAAGTGCAGCATTACATCTTCTCTTCGACAGTTAACATGCTGTAGAACGTTTTTAATTAGCCTTGATGGTGTCTGATATGTGCCAAGAAGTTTTCCTTTGACAACTTTTCAATTTTCTTCCTTTGTCAGCCTTGACTGCAGTTTTATTCAAATCGAAATTAGTAATCTGTATAAGATGAACTTTTATGCGGTTGAGACCAAAAAAAAAATTTAGAGTGCGAGTCATAAAAGAAAAATAAAATAGTGTGCAAATCACAAAAATGATATTTTAGGGTTGCCAAACGCAAGGACTCCGAACAGGCTCATTGTTTTTTGCTTAAAAAACTTGTTGAAAGAATCAGCAGATGCTTCGACAGTCTTATTGACAATCTCCGAATTCGTGCACTCTGCAATTCATGGCGTTCAGCACTTCCTCCAAATTTAAAAATCCCCAAATCTCTGTCTCCTGTCAAACTACCTATCCCCAACAACATGACCCGCAATTATTATGAAAAATCTCAGTTTTACTTAATACAGGCTGGTTGGTGAAGATTGTAAAAACAATACACGGAAAATTTAAGATTTTGAATGTGATAATATGTCTACAAAAATGAATTTACTAGACTTTCGTGTTTCTCAAAAATCCTTTGCTTGTCTAGCAAAACATGAAATTAAATATACAAGGCAAAAAAAGGGAAATTTTTTAAAATTTCGGAGGAAGTGTTGAACGCCATGAACTGCAGACTACACGAATGCGAAGGATGTCAATATGGCTATTGAGGAATTTACCGATTTCTTTCGACAAGTTCTTTCGAAAGATCAGATCAGACCTTGGAACCATCTTAGGTTTCCTTCCATGGAAAAACACCTAGCAAATGTTAAATATTCTTTCTTTTACTTGTATTGGCATAAATAGTCTTGTAAATGCCATATAGCCCAATATGGGAAGTGGAATCTCACTATGTTTTGAAACTTACAATTGGAAATTTCAATTTTAACTATGAGAGTGTGTCCGCCAAAGTACTATGCCTACGCCATTGAAGATTATTTGGTATGCGGTCTTAGCAAGGAAGTGAAACTTAGATATAAAGGATTACATGGCCATCACACAGGTATCATTACCTTACAAGACAGTAAACTTGAAACTTTCTATTCTACTCTTCCACAACACTCCTTAGCTTTGGCTTCTGCACATGTTGCTGCTTCTTTATGCCTTAAAGAAGTTCATACTACTGAACGTATGCCCCAAGGCACAAGTTATGCTTAAGGAAAAACAAATTCGCAAGACACAAGTTATCAGTTATGTGCTATAAGACATAAGTTCAGTATATTAACTTCTTAAAGTATAATGTTCTAAAATTGAACTTAAGGCATAATATGTGTGTGGAGAATATTTTCTTAAATTGTTGGGGGTATTTTTATACGCATTCGATTACTTGAAGTGTTGAAGGATAAAAATTCTACTTACTAGAAATTAAGTAGTACGATTCAAACCAAACCTTACCATTCTTTTCTGTTTTTTTCTCTTTTAGGAAGGTATTATAATTATACTAGCTAGTTTAAAATCTATCCATTTAGACGCCATAGTGCAATGTGATTTTATTTTTGTTTTAACCACAAGGAAATCCACAATCGTTATTATTCTTTGGGTTCTCATTGATTAAATTTGGTCTTGTACAATAGCTCATAAACTACACATAAGATATAAACCACATTAAGCAAGTGTAGTGGGACGAGCTCAATTGAGAAGGTGTTGGCAGGGGGTCGAAATCTCTTACCTCCCTTATAGAATACCACTTGATGCACCAACTCAACCAACATAACGAATATGTAATGGTCATTTTGAAAGGGTTCCTCTTTAAGAATATTTAAATTAACTGAAAATGAAATTTACTAGTGATTGGTTAAGTAACATCCTTAATTTTGATATCAATAAACTATATACCTTTTTGACCTTATCTCACTTACTTTAGATAATTAAAATTAAGAAACCAATTAGTAGCGTGCATAGTTGGAACTTTAATATACAAATCATACCACATATAGATATACTAAGATTTGTTTTCTCGATTAACACAATTAGAAACACATCCCATGTGACATAATCCACGTAGGACGCCTCGTTGAACATAAAATTGACATGTAAAACGAATGTATCTATTTGTTTAATTTTATACATGTTTAACTGTTTATTTTTGCAAATTCAAAATTGAAGGACATATGTCAGCAAAAGCCAAGTTGAATGACATATTTATATATTACACATTTATTACTTCAAAGTGCATTTAATACTACCCAAAATATGTAACACCATTTTCATAATATATGATGTATTACCCTCACCGCCACATCAGTGCCATGTCAGAAATTAATTATAATTTTTGCACTTTATTGCTTTGCTATCCTCATAACTGCGATTGGGAAAAAGCTTTGCTGGGGTTTTATGGTGAAAGCAAATGGGCAGGGAAAGTAAGATGGCTTCTTGGTCTGATCTTCCGAAAGAAATTGTTGAAAAAATCACTGAATACCTCGACAGCCATATTGACATCACCCGTTTTCGTGCAGTCTGCAATTCATGGCGTTCAGCAATTTCTCCTAATTTTAAAATCTCCAAATCTCTCTTTCCCATCAAACTGCCTTTACCCAAGATAACAATGACTCAGGATTTTCATAAAGAATCTGAGTTTTATTTAATTGAAAGTACTGTTTATCTTTTACAACTTCCTCATCCTCCTCACACACCTTGGTTGGTCAAGGTTGTGAAAACACTAGACGGAAAATTAAGGATTTTGAATCTTCTAACCAACACAGTATTCAAGGGTTTTCCCGATAAGAAATTGAATTCACTAGATTTCCGCCTTTCTCAAGTTTTTAAATCATATCATGTCCAGTGGATCTTAAAGCCTTACGCCCGTGAATGTGAACTACAGGTTTTAGTCAATAAAATCTTGTTTATTTGGAATGATCAAACTAATCATTTTTCTTTACTGGCAATTAGTATTTGGGATCATTTATTGTGTTTTAAGTCAGGGGATGAGAAATGGACTGCCTTGAAAGATCGCAGTGCTAAGATTGTCGATATTATTGTGTACATGGGGGATTTTTATGCTGTTGATACTTATGGAGAGACCATAATGTATGACCCCTCCTCGTTTAACGAGACCAATGTATCTTCCAACGTAAAGGGATTATCTTCGAGCGTTTTTAATGGATGGGGTAGTAAGAAACGACTGGTGGAATCAGGTGGGGAGTTGTTTCTGGTTGATATGTTTTTAGATACTGATGTTAAGACGGAGTTGCATGGTTCTCAACCTTCATGGAAAAGTCCCAAGGAAATTAAGATTTACCGGCTTGATGAAGAACAACATGAGTGGATTGCAGTGCATACATTGGGTGATCGAATTGTTTTTGCTGGTGACGACTGTTGTTTCTCTGTTTCGTCATCAGATTTTGGTGATCAGTGCAGAGGAAACTGCATTTACTATGTGAATGGAGGTATACCTGTGAACATCTTGGGAAATGACCTTAGCGAAGAAGTGAAACTTAGATATAAAGGATTACATGGTCAACACACAGGTATCATTACCTTACAAGATGGTAAACTTGGTTCTTTGATATCCTTCCTCGAATATGCAGATATTTTCTGGCCACCCTCATCGTGGCTTTATACTGGCGATCGGGCAGCTCTTCAGACACTCATCACTAATTTTACGCCTCAGATGCTGCCTTTTCTATATGGTATTTAACTCGCTAAAGATTTAGATACTTTGTTTTGAAACTCAATGCCTTTCTTTTATTTAGACACCCTTTTTAATTTACTCTTTGGCACTATCTATGCCATACTTGGTGTTAATTAAGTTGATTATCCTTTGAAATAATTTACTTGCTTTGTTACATTTTTGTGCTAAAGGGTACTCTTGTGCAAGTGTAGCATCGTATCTACTCTTTTGTGAGACAAGTGACATGTCTTTTAAGAGATGGTGCACAAACTATGCCCTTTAATAGCCTACAGTAATCTCTGTGTAAGCTCATGTCTTTCGAGCTGAAAGAAAAGTGAGTCTGATAGACTTGATCTTATTCAAACTCTGTTATCTGAGAATTCGCAAGCCGCCTTCACCTCAATTTGAAGCCTATAGTAAACTCTGTTCCTTTCTATTCTATTACGTTAATGTTCCTTCCCCTCTGTCTCCCCTTGGCTTATTTAGGATTAATACTACTCAAATGATTTGAATGTATACAGGGGACGAACCGTGACACATATTTGGTGCTTGCACATTATCTCTGTCATGCATTTCGTCAAACATTAGGATATGTGGCTTACTGTCTACAGGACAACATCATGATTATAACATGAAATATTAGCATCTCCTCCGGATGTCATTGTTCTTTTCTCTATTATTTTCAACATTTCCTTTTGAAACCTGCTTTGGGTTGCTTGACTTGAGCCGAGGGTCTTTGGTAACAATCTTTCCGTCTTCACAAGGTAGGATTAAGGTTTGTGTACACATCACCCTTCCCGGACTTCACTTGGGATTACACTGTGTATGTTGCTGCAATTGTATCTCAGTACCAAATTTAGTGATACAGAGAGATTGAAAAACAGAAATCACCAAAAAGTTTCCTCCTAACTGATCCAATGGAGTTTGATCATAGTAGGAACCAAAGATGCTTTTTGCAGAATCCCTTAAGATTATCTTCAAGAGTTCTCTCACCTCGATCTTACTCTTTCTCTTGCTGGTCCATTGTTCGATCCATTCACAAATCAGGATGACAACTTCTCATCAATGGGTGGTCAAGATTTCAACTTTGATTATGAATGGTAGCACACTTGTCATGAAGAATTCTGACTTGAAGCCCCTATCAACTAGCAAGCACCAAACTTGAAACTATCGATTCTACTCTTCCACAACACTCCTTAACTTTGACTTCTTCTTCCTAATGGACACAGTCATGCTTCCTCTTTAGCGAGTTAGGAAGTGGTCTATCCCTATGTTGCTCAGACTCTTCAGAAATGTCAATGGGTGCATGTCGGATTGATCTCCAAAAGTAGTACATTTTTGGAGAATCTGACATGAGTGTGGCATCAGAGTCCACTTAGGTTTATCCTAGTCCACAATGATACATGTGATCTTGGGACTAATTAACTGAAAAATCTGCTTGGAAATACAACAAGTCCACACTTTAATTCCTGTAATCTTTTGGACACTACCCTCTAAGCTTTGGTTATCCCATTGTTTGGTTATTGTTATTACTTCTTGTTTTCTGAATGCTATGCTATGTTTTCCCCATTATTTGGTATGTCCTCTTTACTTATAAACTTTTTAAGGCATAATGTTCTAAAACTGAACTTATGTCCCAAGGCA